>JAMKCH010054983.1:0-10359 GCA_023653785.1 Ophioderma brevispina | reverse complement strand
TCCAAAGTATGTACACCTTGCCATGTGGATCCATATTCTTGTCGGCAAAGACGTTCTGGTAGTTTGATTATTGAAGTTTCTGGAGATTCTTGTTGAAATATAAACAACTTCTCCGTTATTGTGGTTTCATTCCCTGCTGAGTACTCGTATGATATAAGACCATATACAAATATTATTTTGCCCTACTCAATATCTAGATCAATTTTGCCTAATTCGTTTTTAATCACCTTGACCGCTTTTATCGATTAATGTAATTGTGTTAGTCTTGGCAGGCTTCAATAATCAAATTGAAGTAACTTACGAGATAAATAACTAGCAAGCAATTACGGTCACAGCATTAATTCAAAACTGAGAAAGGTTGTTTTACTTTCTGAGCTTATTGGAAAGCTTTTGTTTTATAATGTTCCTTTTTATTCAGGTTTGTTTCTTATTTTGATAATGACAGATGCAGGGGGTACCGAGGCAATCAAGAGGAGGTTTAGTGTCCTTCCCACAATGCATTTCTTCAAATAGGATTTTTGCACTGTGAAATTTTAGCTACTTAGTTCTCCAGGAAGACAAGGATGAACATTTTTTTAATCTTTCCCAGGGCACACAAGTGTTAAAAAACACGTGCGGTTGGCCGGACTTGAACCGCCAACCTCCGAAGTCTCCGTATTACTAGCACGGCGCTCTTGCCAACTGAGCTATCAAGCCTGGGTCGGTAGAAGAGCGATAGATATCATCTATAGATGTTAGGTCCGAAAGGTGTCCATCGCTTTCCTAGCGGATAGCATCAGAACGGTATATTTACCGCATCATCTAAGATTTTGAAAGAAAAAAAAAGTCATTGGCATAAGGAAAAATACTTAATGCTATACTTTGCTGTGATATGACAATGATCTCTCACAGCCAAGCCCATGCCAAGGGAAGCGATGGGCGCAGTCCTACGGTAGAACCCAGAGGGTGTTTTGAATCAATCCCATGATGCATAGCAATGTGCCTATACTGTACTGTATTAAATACATGTCAGTACTTAGGGATAAAAAGTGTTCCAAAAGTTTAAGAACCACAAGACATTTCATAATAATGCAAAAAAATCCCTAAGTACTAACGCTTTGTGGGCTAAAGTGCGTTTTAAAGTCAGGGATTTTATGTGTTAAGAATAGGATTTTTATGTGATCACATGACCCCATTGAGGTGAAATTTCCCAAAACTGGTGCATTGTGGGATTAACTCAAAACACCCTCTGGGTAGAACCATAGACCTTGCATATCACCTTTATATAAAAGAGTCTGCACGAAATGCTTTGATGGTTTCTAGGCAACATTGAACTGCTGATTCCAAATCTTGGTAATGTAACTTTTGAATCATTGAGCATTTTGAAATGTGTATGGAAGGGGGGATTAACAGGGGTTAAAATTGTAAACGTTTCATATGGAATTAAAAGGTGTATAGACATGTCCATCTGGTTCTAAGAATTAAAAAGTATAGTTTGCTATATCTAGGACAATTACTTTTAACACATTAGGTTTAAAATGGTTCAAGGTCACCCTGGGGTCAAACAATTATAATGAACAGATTTCTCTCAAAATGGGCTCAAATTCTTCACGCTTCTATATACTAATGTAAAATAAATGTTATGTAATTTGGTGGACATTGGGAATATAATTAAGGGGAAAGATATCTTTGAGCTGATTAACATAAGAGTAAATGTGTATTTCATGTTGTCACATTCTCATAAGAAGAAATTGAAACCATTTTGAAACCAATCGATCAATATAAATGTTTACCCTCATGTTGACCTTGAAAAGTTTTGGCCTGTCGTGCAAAAGCAAAAGGTTGTAGAAACTATACCTTTTCTAATCCTTAGAACCAGATGAACAAGTCTTTAACCCTGTGTGAAACATTTACAAAATTTGCCCCTGTTAATTTACCCCCTTTCCCTATCTCAAAATGCTCAAGGATGCAAAAGTTGCATCATCGAGATTTGGAATCAGCAGGTCAATATTGCCTAGAAACCATCAAAACATTTTGTGCAGAATCTTTTACAAGGTCATATTGGCCTACCGTAGGACTAATGCTCCATCCCAATCTTTGTAATCTCCAAATAGGCTTACTGTATTTTGCGAAACGAAACGAAACGAGAACTCCCATTGGATTACACGCTTTATTCCGTTATACACGTTATGCATGCATGACGGAATAAAGCGTGTAATCCAATGGGAGTTCTGTTTCGTTTCGTTTCGTTTCGCAAAATACAGTAAGCTCTCCAAATATGTATGTTCCACTCGGGGTTCCACTATGGCTCAGTCCTATAATTGAGCTGTTTTCCCAACTATAGCATTCAAATGATGCTCCAGACGCCGCCGAAGTCCACTTCCAAAATTTGCGCACCCCAAATAATTCCTGACGTCCCAACGTGCGCCAAAGTGCACTTTTTTCTCAAATCCCCTCACCCATCAATAAATGCTGGCTATGGTTCTGTTTACAGTTTTGCATGGATTGTCATGTTCTTCAATTCTTCAATAAATACTTTAACGCTGTTAATGAAAGCATTGTATATAATCGGTGAATGTTTTTCTTCAAAAGATCTACGGAAAAGATATAATATATTCATCTTGTAGACTTAGCTTGTATCCAATATACAAAGTAATATAACTCCATTTGGGACAAACTAGCCTCATTATCATTACCTACTAATAATAATTCTCACATTTCTAAAACAACAACTACTACTTTTGCAATCACTACTATACACTGTGGTTTTAGGCACAATCGATACAACTCAATTCCGATTGGACAATATTCCGCAGATATTTGCCAATAACTTCAGTAAATGTAATCAGTGAGGCAAGGCAGCGAAGGCAGGGACGGCTTTGAAAGTGAACTACTTCCATCTCAACTCCAGTTGAACTCATGTAATTGTCGCAGCAACTGGAGCATGAGTCTTGCGATATCGATCACATTTTACAGCCTGTCTCAAAAAAGTAGTATAATCAGAAATAAATGGTTAAATACGAAGTTTCAAAATGAGTCATTCTTACTTGGCATAATATTAAAGAACTCAGACCAGGCCTTCCAATAGTGTTTGTTTCATCTTAGTTACTTTTGTCAATCCAGAGATATGATAAATTTAGAGCGATACACAAAAAACGATTTTGTGCCACTTTTATGCATGGGCAGAGTTGTTTCCCGCAGTTATGCCATGTTGTCTTGAAGCTCACAAAAGATTGCAACTTGACAAAGAAACAAAACACAGACTAAAGTACACAAAGGAAGTCTAGTTTTCTCGACACAAGCTTTAATAATCCGTTCAATAATAAATATCTTCTTTTCATAATAACAAACAATACAAATTATTTATTGCGTGTCGATGAGATTGAGCTTTGAAATTATTATCTGTTAAAATCATACCAGAATGAATATAATTGCAACCAAAATAAGCACTCCAAATGCAAAGATATGGTTTAAAAATATTGCACTATCTTTGTGCATTAACTAATTGTTGAAGTCAATAAAAATTTGAATTTGGAAGTAAAGTATGAAGGTGTCGGCAGGACTTAGCGTTTCATGATACTTAAAGACCATAAAAACTCTCCTCCAGGTTGCTGTACGGTCATGATTCTCTTCTAACCAACAAAAGTATGTCGAATGTTATACACTTTATCTTACTTCTTTCCACCATTACGTAACTGTTTTCACATCTTTTAAGTTTCTTTATGAAGTTAATCCATTTTTAAAGAATTTCATATCTGTTAAAATGTGAATAACCTATGTTTAACTAATTCGTACACCGTTTTCACTCAACCAGAAAGTGGCACAAATTCGATTTTTGTGTTCCGCATTAAACTTGAGTTATCTCTCGACTGAAACAAGCAAATGAGATGAAACAAAAATATTGGAAAGCCTAGTCTTTTTTCTTTAATGTGATGTAAAAACAACTTACTTATGTTGAGATATAATATTGAAAAAAATAATCGGTTTTCGATTGTACCATTTTTTTGAGACAGGCTGTAGTTTCCTTTCGAAGAGATGCCCGGTGTAAAGAAACTGAGTGTCCCCCATGAGAGAGTGTCCTAGCTAACATAGCAACATGTACGGAATAAACCGTGACCTTGTAGACGAGGCCATTTGGGTACAGAGCTGAAACAAATGATGCATACAGCACTCAATAGAGAACACAATAGACAGATGGGTGGTAGGACACTCAGTCACACGAACACTGTATTATATGACACCGGCTCTCATGGTCTTTGTTGTTCTCTTGTACCACCAAGACAGATACTAATGTAGAAAAGCTTTCTAACTCCCTTTGTCGGCCCTTTCTCAAATTTAATCTTTATCTGTTTTCCATCATTGAAAAAAATATATCAATTTGACGATGAGGAAATTACATTAAAGGGCAAAATGCGGAAATGTGAGTGCAAAAATCTATTAATAATATAGCATAAGTTAGTTATGGACTACACTCGTATGGACTACACTCGAAATCAAAAATACTAATCAAAATTACGTAATTACATCAACATAATTTGAAATGATTGCTACGACATTCTCGAAAGGATATATATATAAAAAGGATATATATATATATGTATCCGACCACTGTCGCTCCATCAGGAACAATGTCACCAACAAACCTGTTGCTGTTCATTTTAACAGTTTTAATCATACAATCAATGACGCCAAAGTTACCGGCATTCTGTCCACCAGCGGCAGCAACTTTTTTTTTTTTTTTTTTTTTAACTCCCTTTGTCGGCCCTTTCTCAAATTTAATCTTTATCTGTTTTCCATCATTGAAAAAAATATATCAATTTGACGATGAGGAAATTACATTAAAGGGCAAAATGCGGAAATGTGAGTGCAAAAATCTATTAATAATATAGCATAAGTTAGTTATGGACTACACTCGTATGGACTACACTCGAAATCAAAAATACACAAATCAAAATACGATAATTACATCAACTAATTTGAAATGATGCTACGACATTCTCGAAAAAGGATATAGATATAATATAAGATATATATATATTTAAAAATCCTGGATTTGATTCTGTTAATCTTTGTTTTAAAGTATCTGTTTGTAAGGGCCTAAAGCCCTCACTCATCGCAACTAGAACGCAGAAATGATGGTGTGTTTTCTCACACCAATTAACAATGCATTGAGTGACCTACATAAAATAGTGATAAACTATAGACCAGTAACATCCTACGTCACTTCTTGGTTGCTGCGAATCCATTCCTGCGAATCGTTATGGCCCATAGTAATTAAAACTCTAACAGATCCAATTACCCAGTGTGTAACATTCAGGTCGACCTATTTCAAGATACCAGGTCCTAACTGTTTACCAAACATTGCTGTTAACTGGTTATATGTTACAACATTCAGAGCAACTTCATAAGCAACCACAGCAAAAGCCCCCCTACTCCACACTCCAATAAAACTTGCAATCTTTGTACTGAGGAAAAGTACTTTATTATTCACAACCTGAGATGTTCTACACTGAACAAAAGGAATGAGTAACAAGCACATGCCCGCCATAGAAGAAAACACGTATTGTGTAATTTTAGATGCACATATTAATTTGCCTGTCTAGCAAGTCAAACTGTTACTAGTATTAATTAGATGCCTTTGTATAAAACCCTTTGTCAAAGTGCTCTGGGGTACTTGGTACTTGGTGCCGTAATCCCTCTCGCATCTGCGTTGCAGATAAAATGGGATGCCTATACAGTGCTGTGTGACGTGAAGAAGTAGGCGTCGATGGCAGTGGTGCAAAATAACAAAGGTGCAAGTTCAAAAGCTAACTCCTGGAGGGTGACTTAGAGAACTTTGACACCCTGTATTATTAAGGTGACATAACCCGGATTTCATGAAGTGCACAGTTCTGAAAATTGGGTAGTAGGTGATGAGACCGTGTTTGTTAACTGGTTCCAAACCCTGATGACCCTCGGGTAAAACGAATACTTATACATATTTGTACGTTATGTGGAACCGAGAATAAGAGATGGTATGTCTTGTATGAAAAGTTTAATTGGAACACTGGAGGTTCACTGATGTTTAGAAGCCCATAGTGAATTTTGTAGAAAAGCACATGCTTGCATGAAGTAAGCCGGGGGGTTGATGTGAAGTGGATCCCAACATAATTTAGATAACATAGGTTTGGAACACTAGAAGGCGACGGTAGTCCCCACTGCAAACGGGAACCCTGACGATTACTTGTTCCAATCGATGGATATCTGATATAGGTTGAGGGATTCCAGGATCACATGCAATAGTCCAGTGAGGCTTGATAAGGTTGGAAAGGCCTTTGCTTTAACTTCTTCCTGTGTACATGGAGAAAGGTCCTGCGAAGTAGGTAGCCCGATGGGTAGGATGGGCTTTCTGAGTAAACTTTGTTGCAGTGCTTTGTCCAGCGGAGATCTTAGAAATGCTCTTGATGTTGCTAAAACATATAGGTTGTGATCAATATTTATGTAGTAACTCAGGCATTGTTACTTTTGTGTGAGAAAAACACAACCATCATTCTGCGTTAGTTTCTGATGAGTGAGGGCCGATTAGGCCCTTGAAACACATCTGTAAACAAAGATTGTAAACAGAATCAATTAATTTTAGCTCCCCTTGTGGTTGAGCACTTTTCCGTATGGTTTATCTCCTTGGATTATTATTTATATAGATAGATATATATATATATATATATATCTATTATATTAATAAATATATATCAGATAATATATATATATATCGCGTTGGGCGGGAATACCTCCTATGTGCATTTGACCTTGAAAAGCAAAACCTCACATGTAGTAAAAAACGGTTATATGACCAAACCCCATTGGTAACATTCGGAGACACCAAAAACTGAATAATTGCTGTAATGTAAGCATGCACAAGAAAGGTTTTCTTTCTAAATAATTTAGCGTAATTATTACTCCAGATTATGAAATAAAGTGGACACAGGATTTACTATCATATGGGGCATGAAATTCAAGCTTAGAACGAGTTGTGACAAAAAGCAAATATGGGAAAATTTTCGCACTGGGGCCCAGTTTTACATATGAGGTTTGCATTTGACCTCTGGAGTTAACATATGAGGGTTTTTTCCCGCCCAGCGGACGATATATATATATATATATATATATATAGAAATAAGGTATAGGCGAAAGAAATTGATAACAAAGCGGGCGTTGCATACGATCGTAAAAGGAACTTGCTGTGAATGGACCTCGAACTATCCACCTCCTCTCTGTCAGTACTAGAGCGCGCTAACCAATTGCGCCATCACAACTTGATGGGTGTTTGTTCGAGTTTCTACATCACTAGCGTTCCACCGCCTTCCGACGTCACGTAGTTTTGCCGCCCTCACTCAGACGACAGATTCAGTTGGTTGTGCTAAGGATAAGTTACACTATGTTTTATCTTATTTATTGATTTATTGTCAAGTAAGAGCATGTGTGCGCCATATTTGAACACTCATGGCCAAAAAAATCCAATTTTGCTTAAAAAATGGCGAAAAAAATGGATTTTTGCGATTTTTTAGATTTTCGCCATTTTCTGACGTCATTGTTTTTTAAGTCACTGTGACGTCATACAAGGTATGTGGGTACTTTTTTTGGTAACAAGTGGACGGTGAGGGTCATGCTATCTATTGGACCACACATTAGATAGTTAGTTTATCAATCCGGTTCCGATGTAATAGGGGGCGGGCGGATGAATGAAATTACACTCCAGGATATCAAATGCCTGTTTTAAAATCAATGCATTGTTCTATGACCCCTTCGTTATAGAGGAGGGTCCATGATATCTTGAACTAATCGAAGCTTTGCGCTATGAATCGTCTTTTGGCCCTTGTGAATCGTATTTACAATGACCATGATTCACTTTTTGTAAAAGGACCAGATCTAAAATAAGTGGAGTTTCAATTCAAATAAAACACCACATTATACCAAATGAGAATCGTTGGCCTTTCCACAACGATTTGCTTTATTCCTTGTCCATCAAAAAGACTCTCATTAAACAACCGTAAAACTACAATTTCACTTTGGTAAGTGATAAATGTTTTCAGCAAACACATGAGGTGATACCAGAGTTGGTTTTTTAACGGGTCATCATTAGTGCCCATGAGGCTCACATGATAACAAGGTTAGAGGTTTGAACAAATATTGCTGCACCATCAGCGATTAGTGGAGTAATTTAACCAATCAGAGACTTGATAATTAAAGTTTTTAACAGGTACATTCATGTATTGAGGTTTATTTTGATGGTTGTCCAGAAGAAAGTGAGCCAATTAGAGGTAACGTAAGAAAAGATAGTGACACTGAGAATAGGAATTAGTCAAAAACGTGTCTTATTTGACTAATTAAATATTAGTAATGCACCATTTTATTTTTATATCCATCAAAAATAGTGCTAAAAAGGGTTTGAAATTAAAAAGAATGTTTTTTAAAAGATTTCGGATTATAAATTCATTAATTGCAAATATTTCTACAACTTTGCAAAAATAGACTTTTTAATTACAAAATTCGTCAAAGACTAATTAGCAAATGACCAATGTGATACTTAAATTCGTATTTTTGTGGCTGACACAACTAAAATTCTAGTCATTTGGTGGGTCTAAAGTCATCTTTAATTAGTCAATTAATTTGTCATTTGACAAATTACAAAATTCGTCACTCATAATTGTTAATTTTAACGTGTAAATTTAGAGGTAATGAAAATATTTTGTAATCATGAAAACTAGTTTGTGTAAAAATGGGAAAGTTATCTTCCCAGCATTAGCAAAGCGTGTTTCCAGCATTAAAGTACATTATTATGAATGATAAAAACACTGATTGCATGACCAATTTTAATTAGTCAAATTAAGACCCTTTTCTTGACTAATAATATTCCCAGGATGGGGGGGGGGGATTGCAATATTTTGCCCAAAAGATATTCTGTTTTGCCAAAAATATATACAAAACAACATATTGCAACTATTATGAACGTTGCAATGTGTCATGTGTTTTATGGTTTTATTATTTCTTTTCTATTTGTCTTTGGGTGTTTTGTGCTGTTATTGCTTTGTTATTTCTTTGTAGGAGCCTGTGAGATTGGTGTTATAATTACTATTTTACTTTTAAACATTCATTTTTAACGTGAACAGAAAAAGAAAGAAAAAAAAAAACCTTCATTTATTCTACAGGGTGAGTGAAACACCAAACTTGACCTGATTGGTCCGCATTTAAATAACATATATCTAACATTATGTGAAAAGATTCATCAGGTTCGTTGATATATTAATTAGGAAAAAAATTCTTTTGAAAAGAACCAAAATTTGAACAATGACCCTGGCAGTTTCGTCCATCATGGGCGATGGACTTCCTCAGAGTGACGACCAGTCTTCTTTGTTTTGTTTGATGATGACGTCATGGTGCGAGGATGACCGTCAAAAAGAGGGTCGAGAGGGACTAGGAAGGATCACCTTAATACATGATCCGTTGGAGGATTCGTTCAATTATGAACAAGAAACTAGTGGGCAGAGTCCTTTCTTGGACACTCTAATTGTCAGAAAACCGGATGGTACGGTTAAGGTTGGTATATCGCAAGGCTACGCACCGGATCAGTACCTGAATTTTACGTGCACACCTTGCATTTTCACAAGAGGTGTAGTCCGCACGATTACTTGATAGAATGGATTAGAGTGGTCACCGGAGGATGAAGACAAACGAATGGTAGGAAGAAACTAGGAAACTATCAAGAATGCCCTTAGTGGCTGTGGCTACCCGGGTGGTCGTTCGACAAGGTCAAGGACCCAAATGCAAACAAAAATCAAACTGTAGCGAAAAAGAAAGACACTTCCAGAAGAGCGGGCATGGGTAGTTATCCCATATGTCCAGGGCCTCTCGGAAAAAGCGAGCAGGGATCTTCAAAAACATCAAATAAGCACCGCTATGGCTCTCACACTGCACTAGAAAGATCCTTGTCCACCCAAAGGATAAGATCAAACCCTTGGAAAAAACAGACTGTATCTACGAGATCCATCTGCAAAAATTGTGACTCACACCTATAAGGAGAGACGGGCAGAAAAGGAAGCACCCGATCAATGAACATCGCGATGAGACTAAGAAACTTATGCAAAAACCAAAAATTTCACCGCCAGCAGAAAACAATCTGTTGCAGAACTTAGCAAATCTGCTGTAGCAGATCATGCCGCTCATCACCATCCTGGGATTGACTGGGACAACGTGAAAGTGCTTCAAATGGAGTCTAATTCGAAGATGCACGGGAGACCCGGGAATCCATATGGATAAGAAAGAAAGGAGACAAGGTTATGAACCGTGATGCGGGGACACACTTTCTAAGTCACCTCTACGACCCTCTTTTGACGTCATCTACCA
>JAMKCH010054982.1:0-18484 GCA_023653785.1 Ophioderma brevispina | reverse complement strand
CGCCCACATAACGCGTGCTAAAATATGACTGGTACACAAGACGCTGCTACGATTAGGCCAAGAATTTTAGTTTTAAGGTGGAAATTTCTGGGAACAAGCTGAAAATGTCAGGATTGGTGCAGAAATGTGTCTAGAATAACATACTAAAAGTGCCCCTATAAATTCCTCTTTGTGCTTTTTCCAAAAAATAAAACATGGGGGCAAAGTTTGTACAGGTGGTAAAATACAATATTAGAATTGTCATTAAGGTTCCAACATTTTTGTCAGTCCCAAGATCAATAAAAGTATAGTTTGCCCTATCTACAACCTGTAGTTTAAGTACTACAGACCTAAATCATTCAAGGCTCCTGGGGGTAAATATTACAAAAGATCCAATTTCATTGAAACAGATCAAAAAATTGCTCGTATAGAGTCATATTTAAAACAGAAAATGGTCATTCAATCACCTACATGGATTACAATATTGCACATATAAGAAAGCAGAAAGCAGTGACCCCCATAGAGCCTGTAGAACCCCATCACACTTGGCCTGTTAATTTTGCAAGAATGACCCATCACCTGTTTAAATATTCATTTGGTGTTCATGTACAACTAGATGAAGAATTTGACACATCTTTCAGAAGAATCCCGACCATCGAAAATTTCCCCCAGGATTTGACCTTGAGGCCTGTTTTACCATATAGTTATTAAACTACAAGCATTAGAAGGGCAAACTATACCTTTTTTAATCCTTGCGGAAATGACAAAATGTTGGAACACATTTAAGGACAATGAAATATTCGTAATTTTACCCCGGTACAAACTTTGCCCCCTTATTTATGAAAATGCACAAAGAGATTTTGGGGACGTTTAGTATATTATTCTAGACACATTTATGCACCAATTCTGACATTTTCAGCTGTTCCAGAAATTTCCACCTTCCATTGTTTATTTTATTAATACTCTTGGCTATATAGTAGATTCAACCCATCGTGTCAACCAGGGGGAAAATTTTAGGACAGCGTCGATTACGTGGAGAGGAGGGTTAGGGTAAAAAAAGAAATTATGTGGACCCGATCCACCTGTTTATATGGTCATGAAGGAACTAAGATTAATCTGGCCTTTCAGTGTTGACATCATTTTCACAATGAGAGAGCCACAAGCTTTTGGTTTCCTTAGTTTAGTATCCAAAAGCGGTGCTCTAAAGTCAGTACACCCATTCAACTCACCTGGTACATGAATACCACTGATGCAAAGTACGAGTAGTCTTAGTCGGAATGTTTGAGAGTTAATACAGACATGCTCTTACGTCGACTTGATGCGTTCTTAAGCATGGAAATGATTTTTCTCTGCTATCAGACCATACTCTGTTTCAATAGATGTAGCGTGGAATTTTTAATTTCACCCACTGAACATGCCCCTATTTCAATGCCCACCTTCAGAAAAGTACTAGAGGTGAACGATGGGTTGCATCTACTATAACATTCGAACCTTTTTTTGACCACAGGTCCTACGCGGTTGGTATAAAAACATGTAATGCATCTAACAGTGCAGAGAAAAAACGCACAAACACAGAAGCGTGAAAGTTGATTGGCTGAGGTACACTCTCAGTTGAAAAGCTTCCAATGCCCCATACACTTGAAAATCGATGACGACTTAACAAAGCAGGCGAAGCAATAGAACCAAACGGAGATATGAGGAAATAGCACGAACCAAGCATTAATGCCGAGTATGGAAAACCATGGAGTTAACAAATGGTTTGTATTTTCAGCTCGATCAATAAAAACTTTATTTTAATTATCAAAAGTTTTAATATAATTGCCAACGGACGAAATTGATTATATAAAAAACATTTCCGTTTCCTGGGACGAAAAACAACTTAACTAGATATGAAAAATATAATTAATTTTTTTAACTAAACTGGGCAACCTATACTATATTCCATAAACCTAGAGTACAAAGGAATATATAAACTCCCACACAAGTTTCCAAGGAATTTGCATGGTATGTCGACTATTACGATCAGGCTTTTGTGTATCAGTGTAAGAGATTTGTTTTGTTCGATACATCATGCGCTGTGTCTTAAAACGCGCGCGTTTCATGGATTTGGCTGCACTAGAGTTATAAAGCGCGTTTGGTAATAAATGGCGATAATGCTGCGCAGCACAGCGATTTAATACTTTGTACTCTAGGTTATGAGTGATAAAAGGGCTATGATTCTTCTACTCCTTATTGGTCCACTCTACTACACTCAAACATGCCTTACTTACTTTTATTCAACAACAATAGACGACGATGATTGATGAAGGTCATATAAAAAAATCCACGGGTACGAAGTCCATGGGAATCTTCTCAGTCGTGAAGATAATTTTGTCCAGCAGTCAAGATGACGGGGTTTCACAATTCCCTCGACGACACTATATCTCTGCAATACAATCAGGTATTCTACCACCACCAGTCTGCTGCAAATGTCCACATATAGGACACAAAATGGCATCCCTTTGATTCAAAAAATGAAGCTCTTTTGGTTTAAAGACGACAGCAGGATAGTACAGCAGCTTGTTTTAAGTACTGTGGTCTCCAATATGATATCCTGGCATAGGTATAACACAGATCTACCATTATTACAGATCAAAACTAGCTATAACTGTACTATATAGCACAGATTAATGGAAACAAAAGTAACTTCTCACCAGTTCTCCATACATATACACAATACTAAGCAAATAGTGTTCCTAATACCCTTTAATACCTTCTTGTAAATAAGGTCCCAATATAGCACGGGGAATTCCATACTAAACAAAGTACTTCTCCGTTAGAAATCTTTTTCAAGTAAAATTGCGAAATAAAATAAATTGAATCCCAAAATGGAGGATCTAACAATGTGAGGGAAAAAGCCGATGTGACGATGACGACGATGACGACGATGGTGATGGGTCCTTAATAATAACGTTTTTAATTTATCATTTTGTCAATAGATGATGGTGGGTCTTGTGTTTCGGCGAATTTCAAGGAAGCCTATCAAAACGCAAGTCTCGTCGATGAAACTTATTTCCGAAGACATCAAGCGGCAGTTTAAGCTCATTCAAAGAGATTGGCGTGGGTGCATTGGATGATAAATCAAAGATAGAAGAGGTATCCATCCTGGGCTATCATGCATATTATATTTATCTAGTTCTATATCTTTGTTTCTACTGTATGTACTTCGACGATTGCACTTTAATGGATGGCTGTGCCATGAGATGAAAGTTGTATATATATTTGTGTTAAAGGAGGTCTTTCTCATTATGGGACATGCAGAAATCTTTTAAAAGTTTTAAAATGTATTAATTAAAACAGAGGTAACGTTACTTTTCTACCCTGCTCTGGCAAAAGTCATTCTAAAAAACAAAATATGGAATTAAATCTTACTAATTTTAGATTAATATTAAATGGTGTACAGATGTACAGATAAGTACGGTCACTACAGGTAAATTTGAAAATCTCTTTCAGAGTAGATTGAATCTGCACACAAGATTACGTATACTATACTTAGGCCCACGGTCATATCCTATAATATCTCAACTCACCAAGTCGGGGGACGAGGTGGTGGATCACGAAAATCCCTATAATTGAGTCCCCTAAAATTGACCCTCGTCTACTGAGCCACATGGAAAAGCACATCCTTGAATGTTCGTTATTAAACATACAATTCCTATAATGGTACTATAGGATAGCTTAGAATTTACTTCTTTGCAACAAAAATAAGTAACAAACATTCCGATACGAGTCCACTATGACGCCATATGTCAATGGAAGTATGAACATTTTAGGATCTTTTTGCAATTTAACAATTATTATGGCCCTAAAACGTTCGGGGGTAGCATTCCATCAGGAGAGCCAAAATCGCATAAAAATTAAATTGCTAATTGTTTGGGTGAGATTGGATTTTCACCTATTACACGGTGTGTTGTGAAAATTGAAAGATTTTTGATGCCATGCGACTTTATGATGTCAAAATGACCTAATACTAGCCTAGGGATGTGGGACTCATTTCGATATCAGGAAATTACGAAGTCTATCCATTGCGTACCAAATGGTATCTGTGGCATTCTGAAGTCACACGAGTGTTGGTACTTCTCTCCCAAAGGAGAGGAGGTGCCACCACCCATCCATGACGTTGGGATCCCCATGTCATTTCAATAGAAAAAGTCTGTACTTCATTTCCACCCTGTTCCCACAATTCCCTGACTACCCCCTTTTTTAAATTTGGTTTTCAGAGGACGAAGGTTGAGAGACGGGAATGCGCGTGCTAATGAAAATTTGGTGGGAACCGAATGGGAGAGGAACTTAAAAAAAATTAAATTGCCAGCACAATGGAACTGCCGATAACCAAAATAAAATTAAACGCGTGAACCCCTTTAGCTGCAAAGTTGAGCGGATATGAGAAAAAAACGCAGCAAACCTGCACCAAAAAAAGGCAGTTAAACATGGCGGTCAATCCAGAATGAATTACCAAAAATAAACGACAACTGCCGAAAATACAAATCAAACCTGGCGAAAAAAAAAAAACAAACAAATGAAAAAAGAAAGCAACTACCGCTAAAGCATACACCGTTATTCCGTACATGTTCTATGATAGCTAGGACACTATCTCAGGGGACACTCAGTGTAGGTACACCGGTGTGAAAGCAGATATAGTCCAGTGGAGCCATAGTCCGGGGTCCATAGACGATAACGGAAAAGCGTGAACTATGTTGAGTAAAAGTCAACTGAATCGATTGCCTATTGTTCACCATTGTTCCCGGACTAGAGTACGCCGGACAATGGTAACTTCTACACATGGATAAACATTCGTGATATTAATGCAGCGAACAAGATACAAAAAAACTAGAGCAGGGAAGATAAAGACCTTTTAGTGTATATGAGGGTCCCATATGACACGGCAAAAAGTAGGCTGAACGAGACGCCGCCCCCCCTATAACTTTTAAAAAAAAATTGACGAAGGCCTGATGATTAAACTGAAGCATAGACATAATTAAAGGCATGAGGGAGAGCAGCAGCCCAGAGGTTTTTTTTTCGTCAAACGACCGAGATACCAATATTGAACACGGGAAAATTAGAGAAAAATATAACTCCCAACGTTGCCAAATATGAAGTCTGTCGAAGACCCGCTGCTGCGTATGGGCCCAGGAGAGGGGTAAGGTAAAAGTTACTATTGGGGCCAATATTTGAAAACCTGCTCTAATCTAATGAAATATAGCTCACTCAAGTTTAGTTATTACTGGGAACCAGGAGTAAAAAAGGTTCAAATGGGTCACATGCGGGGTCTGCCGCCTTCCAAGAATTTGGGGAATGTAAAGGTCATGTGTTCTATTAAAAGAAAGGTCACCCTTTGCAATACCTAGATTTTTTGAAAACTATTTTAAAAAATGTTTAATAATAACTGATTCCAATATGAAATTGCTTTTGCACTTTGGTTATCTTCTTGTGTTATAATTGGGGAGGGAGGAGTACAAAATCTTGGATATTGAAATGTTGACCTTCTTGAACACACACACTATAGAGAGTTTTTATAAGAGACCGTCTTATATCATCTTGTTTTAACCCAATGTTGCAATAAGGGACAGGGGGTTAAACACATAAGATGATATATATAGCGACGGAGTTGATAATACACATTATTAGCATTCATTCTAAAGTGAACACCTAGTAGGGGAAATTCCCCCGGAAAGGGGGCGCAGCTACGCTTGCTGAGCGGGTTTGGGGGGGAGGCGAAGCCAAAGAAAAGGGGGTTTTATTTTCTTTTAGGGGGCGGCACGGAGGAAAGAAGGGTCAAAATTTCAACAGGGGGTTCAAACCAGATGATATGTCATCCGGTTAACCCCACTGTCCTTGCAATGGCCACCTGAAGTACGTGCTTTATTCCGTAGAAAAATAATCAATCACCATTATTTCTTACGAATAATATATAAAAATAAACTCAAAGTTTGCGGGGCGGGAATTTGGTGTTGTTGTACGAAACAAAAAAAAGGGTTTACCTTTTTTTTTAGATGAGAAGAATGGTTCGAATTCGAAAGCGCATTTAAAATTTGTTCAAGACCGGCTTTAGTGCATTATATGTAAGGACAGGGGGTTACCAATGATATATAGAGAGTTTGGATAAGAGACGTCCTTTATCATCTTGTTTTAGCCCCTGTTGCATAAGGGTCAGGGGGTTGGGTTTTAAAACAAGATTAGTCAGGGGGGTTGTATTAAAAAACAAGATGATATATATAGGGACGGAGTTGATAATACCATAATTCGCATCATTTCTAAACGTGGAACACCTATTAGGGGGAATTCCCCCCGAAAGGGGCGCAGGCTCAGCTGCTGAGAGTGGTTTGGGGGGAGGCGAAGCAAAGAAAAAAGGGGGTTTAGTTCTTATGGGGCTACGGAGAAAGGAAAGAAGGGTTTTCGAAATTTCAACAGGGGGTAAAAACCGGATGATATGTCATCCGGGTTTAACCCCCTGTCCTTTCAATGCCACTGAAGTCGTGCTTTATCCGTCCCCCCCCTAGGAAAATAATCAAATCACCCATCTTCATACGGAATAAACTCCAAAGTGTGGCTTGAGGGATTTGGGTGTACGAAACAAAAAAAATGGGTTTCACTTTTTGTTAGATGAGAAGAATAATCGAAATTTCGACAGCGGATTAAAATTTGTTCTTCCCATCTCGGCTTTTTAAAGGTTTTGCCATTTAAGGGGACCAGGGGGGTTTTAAACCAACGAGATATATAGAGAGTTTGATTTTTGATAAGAGACCGTCTTTTATATCATTTGTTGGAACCCCCTGTTGCACTAAGGGACAGGGGTTTTAAACAAGATGATATATATAGCGACGGAGTTGATAAAACCATCATTAGCATCATTCTAAACGTGAACACTTTTGGGGGAATTCCCCCCCGGAAAGGGGCGCAGGCTCAGCTTGAGCGGGTTGGGGGGAGGCGAAGCAAAGAAAAGGGGGTTTAGTTCTAAGGGGGCTACGGAGAAAGATGGGTCGAAATTTCAACAGGGGTTAAAACCGGATGATATGTCGTCCTGGTTTAAACCCTCGGTCTTTTCAATGCACCTGAAGTCGTGCTTTTTCCAGAGAAAAAGAATCAAAATCACCCTTTCTTCATACGGAATAAACTTCAAGTTTGCTGGGCGGATTTGGTGGACGAAAAAAAAGTGTTAGTTTTTTTTTTAATAGATTTATATTTTGTAAGTGATTAAATTTGTTCAAATCTCAGCTTTTAAGTGAGTTTAAGGGACAGGGGTTTAAACCAATATTTATTATAGAGAGTAGTTTTTGATAAGAGACCGTCTTTATATTCATTTTGTTTTAACCCCTTGTTGCAATAAGGGACAGGGGGTTAAAACAAGAGGAGATATATAGCGACGGAGTTGTAATACCATCATTAGACATCATTCTAAACGTGAACACCTATTGGGGGAATCCCCACGGAACGGGCGCTGGCTCAGATTGCGAGCGGGTTTGGGGGCGGCGAAGCAAAAAAAAGGGGGTTTGGTTTTTTAAGGGGGGCTGGCTACGGAGAAAGAAGGTCGAAATTTCAACAGGGTGTAAAACCGGATGATATGTCTTCCTGGTTGAACCCTATGTCTTTTCAATGCACCTGAAGTCGTGCTTTATTCCGTAGAAAAATAATCAAATCACCTTTCTTCATACGGAATAAATTCAAGTGTGATGGGCGGATTTTTGGTGGACGAAAAAAGTTGTGTAGTTTTTATGTGGGAAGAATGGTCGAAATTTCGACAGCGGATTAAAATTTTTCAAATCTCGGCTTTTAGTTGCATTAAGGGACAGGGGGTTAAACCAAGTTGATATATAGAGAGTTTTGATGAAGAGACCGTCTTTTATATCATTTGTTTAACCCCCTGTTGCAATATGGGACAGGGGGTTAAACCAAGGATGATATATATAGCGACGGAGTTGATCATACCATCATTAGCATATTATAAACGTGAACCACTTGTGGGGAATCCCCCCCCCCGGAAAGGGGCGCAGGCTCAGCTTGCTGAGAGGGTTTTGGGGGAGGCGAAGCAAAAAAAAAAAGGGGGTTTAGTTCTAAGGGGGCTACGGAGAAAGATGGGTCGAACTTTTCAACAGGGGTTATAACCGGATGATATGTCGTCCTGGTTTAACCCTCTGTGCTTCTTCAATGCAACTGAAGTCGTGCTTTGCTTTATTCCGTAGAAAAATAACCAAATCGTCCTCATGGTTTAACACCTGTATTTTGAATGCACTGTATCGAGTCCGTAGGAAAATTAATCATATTACCCTGTTTTACGGAATAAACTCCACGTTTGTTGGGCGGGTTTGGTACACGAACCCCCCCCCCCAAAAAAAAAAAAAAATTGAATTGGGTTAAGATTTCTCAAAATTCAGCGTTAGAACATTTAAGGGACAGGGGGTGAAACCAAAACGCTGTTTGTACATAGGGCCTACAGGAATGTTATTAGAGACCGCGGTTAATAGGCCCTATTCTTCTTGTTTGAACCCCGTCGGATTTTAAATCACTAGTGCAACGTTACTATGCAGTTCATGGACAGGAATTTAAACCAAAAAGGATATAATATAAGAGATTTTTACTCCACTCTCTCTTTCTCTCTCTTTATAGGACCTATCATCTTTGTAATCCCGTCGCAATAAATCACAGTTCATCGTAATAGCGGCGTTAATACTATGGTGAATTTCAAGAGGACGGGGTAAACCCAGATGATAGGGCTACGGAATATTGTAAAATGTTGACCATCTGAAGTTGTCCTTTTTAGGTTATTTTTCGTCTTATGTGTAAAGATAACCTTCGACCTTGCTACGACAGGCAAAATCTTGACGTTTTGATATTTTTTTATTCCCATTTTCGATTTAACAAATCACTGGTAGTACTTTTTTTATACGTTTTATTGGTCAGAATGGTCTTATTTAATGCGTGTCGGCGGTCGTGTATGGCCGGATTGGCGTGATACAATCAAGTGACCGTAATTAATAAATCAACAGACCCTGGCACATGCTTTCCCCTGATGGGCCTTATAACACGATATTGCCCAAATTTCAAGTGTGCTGTCTCCGATTTTTGATTAAAAAAAAATGGTGCAAATCATTGATGGAGTTCATATAGGATTCAAACTTAGAATAGTTTTGACTGCCATAACAATACTTAAGTGACGAGGTAGGGGGGCAGAGAAGGTCAACGTCCAATTCATTCAATGGGGCTTGGCCTTGTTGCTCCCTACTTTCTTAGCCGCATTTGCGACCTTCCTAACATCTTCTCTGGTAACGCAAACAGTGGCATGAAGTGACTTAATCAACTGACCAATAATCCATTTTAGTCAGCACACTGAGAAGCGAAAGAGTGTTAACAACGCCACAGTAACGCGTTGCGAAAATATGACTTGTTACACAAGACGCTGCTACTATAGTAAGATTCAACCCCTCGTGTCCACAGGGGGAATTTTAGACAGCGTCGATTACGTGGGAGGAGGGTAGAAAAGAAATTATGTGGCCCGATCCACCTGTTTCATCATGTTCATGAAGGAACTAAGATAATCTGGCCTTTCATGTTGCCATCATTTTCACCATGAGGAGGCAAGACTTTTGTGTTCCTAGATATCCAAAAGGCGGGTGCTCTAAGTCAGTACATCAACTCACCTGTTACATTTAATACCACTGATGCAACTAACTATTATTCTTAGTCGGATGTTTTGAGAGTTTACGACTATAAATGCTCTTTAACGGTCGACTTGAATCGTTCATTAGCATGGAAATGATTTTCTCTGCTATAGACTACTCTGTTTCAATAGATTAAGCGTGAAGTTTATTTTCACCCACTGACATAGCCCTCTCATTCCATCCCATACCTTCAGAAAGGTACTAGAGGTGAACACATGTGGTTCTCTACATCACACGAACCTTTTTTTTTGACCCCGGTCGACATACTCGGTTGGTATAAAAACATGTAATGCATGCTAACAGTGCAGAAAAAACGCACAACACAGAGCGGTGAAATTTGATTTGCTGAGGTACACTATCCGTGAAAAGCTCCAATGCCCCATCACTTTAACTGGAGGGCGCTTGACGACTTAACAAAAGCAGGCGAATCAATAAACCAACGGAGAGACATGAGGACATAAGCACACCAGCATCACTGCCGAGTATTGAACCAGGAGTTTAACATTGGTTTTTATTCAGCTTCGCTCACTAAACTTTATTTTAAAATTATCAAAGTTTTTAATCTAATTGACCAAAGACGAAATGATTTATATAAAACAACATTTCCGTTTTCCTGGGACGAAAACAACTTAACTAGATGTAAAAATATAATTAATTTTTTTTTAAAACTAACTGGGAAAACCTATACTATACTCCATAAACCTAGAAGTACAAAGTAATCATAAACTCCACACAGTTTTTCACAAGGAAATGCCTGGTATGTCGACTTATAACGATCCGTATTTTTGTGTATCGTGTAAGAAGATGTGTTTTGTTTCGTACTCATGCGCTGTGTCTTAAAACTCGCCGCGCTTTCATGGATTTAGGCTGCCGCCTAATAGTGTAATAAGCGCGTTTGGGTAGTAAAGCGCGATAAATGCTGGCGCAGCACTCGATTATTACTTTGTATTCTAGGTTTTATTGAGTAATAGCATAGCTTCTTTACTCTTATTGTCCCTCTACTACACTCAAACTGCCTTACTTTACTTTTATTCACAACCAACTACGACGACGAATGATATGAGTTCATATAAAACATCCACGGTAACGATAGTCCATGGGAATCTTCTCAGTCTGAAGATATTTTTGTCCCGCAGTTCAGATGACGGGTTTCCCAATGCCCTCGACACACTATTCTGCGATACAATCCAGGTATTCTACCACCACCAGTCTGCTGGCTAATGTCCACATATAGGACCACAAACTGGAATCCCTTTTTTGATTCCAAAAAACTGAAGGCTGGCTGTGTTGGTTTAAAACACAGCAGATAGTACAGCAGCTGCTTTTAAGCTCCTGTGTAATCCAATATCTTATATCCGGCACTATGTACTAACACAGATCCTAACGCATTATACAGATCCAAAACTAGCTATAACTGTACTATATAGCACCTTGGCTACTGGCAAATTTAACGTCATGCACCAAGTTCTCCATACTAGAACACAATATATCACAACTAGTGTTTCCTAATACCTAATACCTTCTTGTAAATAAGGTCCCAATATAGCATAGAGGAATTCCAAATAACCGTCTTTTTCCCGCCTCCGATATATTTTCTCAAGTAAAATTGAGAAATAAAGAATATTTGAATCCCACAATGGAGATATAACAATGATGATGAAAATGCCGATGATGACGATGACGACGATGAACGACGATGGTGATGGGTCCTAATAATAACGTTTTTGTAATTATCATTTTGTTCATAGTTGATGTGGGTCTTGTGTCGGCAGCATTTGCCAGGAAGCCCATCAAACGCACGTCTATTCGATAACTAATTTTCCCGAAGACATCAAGCGGCCAGTTTACTCTCACGATATTGGCGTGGGTGGCATTTGGATGATAAATCAAAGATAGAAGAGGTAAATCCATCCTGGCTATCAATGCAGTATTATATTTTCTAGTTCTATTCTTGTTTCCTGACCTGTTATGTAACTTCGAACTTCGACGAATTTCACTTAATGGATGGATGTGCCATGATATGTAAAGTTGTATATATATTTGTGTTAAAGGGGTATTTTTTCTCATTATGGTGACATGCAGAATATCTTTTAAAGTTTTAAAATGTATTAATAAAAACAGATTACCGTTAACTCTTTCTACCCTCTACGCCCTGCTCTGGCAAGTCATTTCTACAAAAAAAATATTGAAATTTTAAATCTTACAATTTAAGCTTTAATATTAAACTGGTGTCGCAGATGTACAGATAATTCCCGGTAACTCAGTTACATTGAAGAATTCCATCCAGAGTAGATTGAATTTGCACACAAGATTACTATACTATACTTAGCCCACGGTTCATATCAATCTATCCAACTCAGCCAGTCGGGGGGACGAGGCTGGGGAACACCACGAATCCCCTATAATTGAGTCCCCTAAAATTGACCCTCGTCTACCTAGCCACCTTGAAAGCACATCCTTGAATGTTCGTTATTAACATCCAATTCCTATAATTGTACTCTAGGATGCTTAGACTTCTTCTTTGCAACAATACCAAAATAAGTACAACCATCCGATACGAGTCCCTTGATCGCCATATGTCAATGTATTAGGAACATTCTAGATCTTTTGCAATTTTAACACATTATTATGGCACTAAAACGTTCTGGGTAGTCATTTGCCATCATTAGAGCCAAAATCGCATTAAAAATTCTAATAGTGCTAATTGTTTGGGTTGAGAGTTGGATTTTCAACCTATTCTAACACGGTGTGTGTTGTGAAAATTGAAAGTTTTTTGCTGCCATGCGACTTTATGATGTCAAAATTACCTAATACTAGCCTAGGGATGTTGGTACCATTTCGATAGCCTCTGGAAATGAACAATTCTATCCATTGGTACCAATCAGGTATCTGTTGGCATTCTGAATCACACGAGTGTTTGTTACTTCTCTCCCAAAGAGAGGGTTCCACCACCACCCATCCATGACGTTGGGATCCCCATGTACCCTACCCATACCGGGTTGCTATTGTTTGCATAAAGGAACGTAAGTGGTAAATTGACATTACATTAATCATTTGGCACCAGAACAGGGGTGTTTCTGTAAGGTACAAAACCATTAGAATTGGTCCCCTTCGGTAGACAATGGTTAAGGAGGTCACTGCTTAATTTCGAATTTTGATGAATTTAAATTTATCCTAAAAAGATGAATTTAAATTTTCGGTTCAGTGTAGTAGCATTTGAAAAGAGTGCCATATGTATCCCGCTCCAAATTCGACAGGGAACGAATTCCTTGTTGTATTTATGGTCTAACACTAACCCTAAGGTACAAAAACTAAGTTTAAAACATGTAGAACTTCAAAGGGGGTACATATGGAATTCTTGCCAACATTTTGTGTGCAATATATTCGTACTTGGATACTCCTACTAACAAATCCGGTGATTTTCTGTATAAGGACATCGATTTGAATTTTATTCTTTCACATATGATTTAGTATGCGGCCAGCTTAAGATTTCTTAAGGCGGTCTTTTTCAGACAAAAAATTAAATAGAAAGACGAGTAACGCCAGACGTAATAAAAACGCTTTTTGCTGCGCCTCCCCCTCCATTCTTTCTCACGTGTGTGTGTGGTGCGCGCGCTCGCGTGTTTGTGTGTTTGGGGGTAACGGTGTGGACCGTGTGGGGTGCGATTGTGGATGCGTGGGCGCGTGCGTGGGTGTAACATCTGTTTGGAGGGATTTATAAAGAAATATTCAATAGGTTGCATTTCTGTGTTAATTCTTAGTACAATCAGATAGTGTCAACGATGACGGACATCTACAGTACCACTGAAGTATGTAAACCTAACAATCCAAGCGAGTGTTATACAGAAGGAGGTAAGTTGATATTAGTTTGCAATTGATAATTTTCATGTTTATCGTTTTCTTTATGACTTTCTTGTTATTATCATCAAGTTGATGTTTTTACCTGAACCTAGCGAAAGTTCATATTTTAAGGAAATATTTAAAAAAACGCTCTTTAAATTGCGATTACTAGAAATACGTTCGTCTCATTAAAGGTGCGTGTTCCGATCGTCTTTGGGACCCCCCCCCCGATTTACCTGGAAGTAGTATCCATTTTGATATCGGATGAAAGGCTGTATTTTTCTCATTGTGGTCCTGAAATTTGAGCCCTCAAATCTATTTCATTCCCAAGATATAAACAAAAAATCGCCGTTCTATTGGTTAACCATCAATATAAGCACAGTATTGAATAGGGCTTTGCAACATGCATTATTGCGTCTTCAAAACAGCAAGTTTGTTTTCCACGGTACTTGATAGGGTGTATATGCAAGTGCCAGGCTCTCATATCAAGTAGAGAACACAATACACATAAATCGGAACAAGCGCCTTTAAGAATCCAATATATTTTTATTTTTTATAATGTTCGTTTTTTGTTTGTTTGGAAAATTTCTCGAAGTTAAAAATTAAAATTGACACTAACCCTAACTTTATCAAGCTTTTCTGCCAGACGCTTTGCAGAATTCGTTATAAAGTATCAAATGCTTATTATTTTGGTACCAATTGATAATCACGGACCTCATCTTTCCATTTGATACCACAGTGAGTACTAACAAACCTATTATGGCGTCATATAATGACATCATAACGAGTATAATAGGCAAAAGATTCCAATTTTACACCAACAAATGTAGAAATTTCGGATTTTCATGCCGTTTTCGGCTCAAAATGATGGCAATTTTTGTTTTTTACTAAAACGGTGTTTTAAGGTGATGATACGAATAGGATTACCAACATTGTGTATGTGGTATATGTTTTCATATATTTTTACTTTATATTTTTACAAATTTTACTTCAGCTCAGTTGTCAAAATGCAATCTAAAATCACTGTCTTCTGTAAGTTTGATGAGCATTTGATTAATGTCAATGTCATTTCGAAAAATGTTTTTTGAGCGAATTTACTCTGATAATTTACAAGTCTTAAGTGATATCATTTTGCAAATTCTCAATATGTTTCAAGCGCTGAGCCTTAATATTGCCCACATCAATAAGCTGTAATTGTGATGTTCACCTATAATACAGTTGATTTTTATATCGCCCAATTAATTTTGGATTTGACTAGGTGCCCTGCTTTTTGTCGGTACTTTGGGTGGAAGAAATGGGCTGTGTTTCTGCTGAATGTAATGTACAGTTATTCATGTTTTTTTTTCACTTAATAGGTCTCAGTCAAATCATGGCAACTTCTACTGACTACGAAGAGCTGAAATGGGCCTGGAAGGGTTTCCGAGATAAGGTGGGAGTTGCAAACAAACCTTACTATATCCGATATGTAGAGCTTGCAAATGAAATAGCACAGGCTAATGGCAAGTATAATTTAGTTATTATGTTAAGTTACACACACACAAACAAACAAACACACGTACAGCTTTTTTACCTCAACTTCGAGAACATCAAAAAAGCCGCCTACATTTATAACTTCAAAACGCAATGGAAAACTTCAGAGGAGAAAGGGAACCAAAGGCGATTCGAAAAAAATAATTTTGTGTCGGGTCCCCGGTCGTCAGCGGTGACGGATCCGGGGGGGTCATCAGTGGGGCCGTGGACCATCCAAAGTTTTTGAAATATATATTTCAAGTTGTTCCCTAGGTCTTGCTCTTTCATTTAACACCTCACTTGTAAAAAAATTCAAAATTAGCTGAGAAAGAACGCATGCAAGACATAAACCCCCAAACCAAAAGTTGCAGTTTTTAAATTTTTCAATGGTCACTGTGTGGTACACTGCAATAATACGTGTGTATTGATGTTACACGAATAGAGTTTCCGACTGAATGAGCGAGAAAGCCTACTTTCAATGTGGTCAGCGTGTTCAATGCCCATTGAAAACTCCCAAAACTGCAACTTTTGGTTTGGGGGTTTCCGTCTTTCAGGCGTTCTATCTCAGCCATTTTGCACGTTTTTTTACAAGCAAGATGTTAAATGAAAGAGCAAGACCTAGGCAACAAAATGAATATCTTGAAAACTTTCAAAGTTATCGGACTTTGGCACAATACTGATCGAAAAACATGCCGAGATACTTTTTGTGCCGACTGTACACAGGAGCTTGCATTTAATCAATGACACTGGGAAATAGGCGTCACTGTGTACAAATCATCTAAATTAATTTACGAAAAATTAGGATATATTGTATTCTTTGGTCAAAATAAATGGTAAAATGCCCTACTAAACAAAGAAATAAAAAACAATGAAGATCTGCTTTGTAACATTTATTAGAATTTATTAACATTTAACAAGGATATCGAATTTGTTTCTGTACATTTCATCAGGATACCCTGATATGGGTGCGTATTGGCGAGCTAGTTATGAGACTGACACTATTATTGACGATGTCTATGCTATATACCAGGAAATCTTACCGATTTATCAACAACTTCATGCCTATGTCAGACGAAAACTTTCCCAGCATTGTAGCGATGAAATTGATATCAGAGGACGCTTACCTGCTAATGTTTTAGGTAAGTAATTTTGTTTTGGAATTGAATATGAGCACAGGTATAAGGTAAAATGCCCGAAAACGCAATTTTCAGTGACAACCAAAATGGAAATCAGTAGTTTTTCAAGAAAGCCATTATCATCGAAAGGTCCAAAATTTTACCCGATAAACACCATAATTTCGACATGATGTTTCTTATATTCGTTGGACATTTTAATATTTCTTCGCAGGAATTTTGTTTTTACTTCTACACTAACACAAAAACATTATTTTTAGAAAGATTGTTTTGTTTTGGAGAACATTTTTTTGCTAATCTTTTGATAACGTTTCAAAGACATGTTTATTGAACTGTTTTCTAGAACATATTTTCTTAACCTTTCTTAACCCCACATTTTAATGTTCTAGAACATTAATTGTAAACGTTAAACACAAATGTTTAAAATGTTTTGTGCCTGCTAGCAGACCTTCAAAAATACAACAACACCTACAGACCCCACAAAGTCTTGCCATTGATTACCTTTTTAAAGACAACCTTGCATCGGTAGCCATTTTTCACATATCATAGATAAACCCGCACCGATCACATATGTGGAATTAAAACCTGCAATTCAATAGTAACTCCTATTAATCACAGATACCTCTTTGCATTTTATCAATCAATCTACTATAATGACGTCATACAGCTTATTTTTCCGTGTCGCTGATTGGCATTAAGAGCACGTGTGGTCTAGTAGAAAAGCGCAGGACTCAATGATGGTTAGGTTGTGAGTTCGAGCCCCACTGTGGCCAACGTATTGTGTTCCTGGGCAAGACACTTTATCTCACTTGTCTCACTTCACCCAGGTATAATTGGGGAGCTGTTAGGGGTAGTCATACTGTGCGCCGTTATAATTGGCTGCCGAATTTTCAATATGTGAAAATGTGATTTATCTTAGTGACAGCGGAATAAATGTAAAGAGCTTTGAAACTTAATTGTATAAAGCGCTATATAAATACTTGCATTATTTATTTATAAAACTTGGTGGATTTAGTCAACATTCAATGGCAAAAGATTTGAACGTCATTTCAAGGTCATCGGGTCATCTGAGGTAAAAAGCATCCCCAGGGTAAAAGGTCAACCAGAAGGTTCATCACCTGTATGAATAATGATCGCGAAAGCCTTGAACCGTAAAGTTCTCATTTATTTCGATAAAGACAGCCTGACATCGCTCGCTAGTCCACTTTCCTACCGAAAAACAGAATCTTGTAGGACTTAGAGATAATGTCATATAACATATTACGCTCATTCGTAAACTTGTAGGTACAGAATGGGCAGCAATATGTACTTTTATTACAATATTGAGAACTTAAGATAAATGTAATAAAATTATCATAGCGTAAATTAGTTGATATTCATTTTTGATTCGGTTGCTGTTCATTTATTCCGAAGGTTCGTTATTCCGAAGGTTCGTTAATCCGAACACGGGAATTTCCTATACCTACGTAGGCGTTATTCCGAAGGTTCGTTAATCCCAACATTTGTTTCTTATTCTTTTTTTTTTATTATTATTTTTGACGTTATTGTTTCAGGTGACATGTGGGGTCGTTTCTGGGGTCAGATCTATGACCTTGTGGTGCCATATCCAGATAAACCAAATATCGATGTGACAGATGAAATGATAAAACAGGTAAAGTATAAATTGACATATGGTTTTCCATGCCAGAGCCGATAATCATTATATATAACACAACACTTTGTCAAACAATAAGACCATACTCACGAGTTCATCTGATGTTCAATGGGCGAATGATCTGGTGACATGACTGGCAATTATGAGAGACAAACGATTTGGTTTTCAACCAAAAGGTCAGCATTTCTTCTTGTTGTATGTTGTGTGGCATTGTCTTTCTGGAGGACAATGGTATTGTCCTTCCTTATCGATGGAAGAACTAAATTCTATTAACGTTGCGTTTCGTGGTTAATGTACCAGTTATTGTTATGAGCATTGTGCGTCCTTTCCATGTAATACATTCATCTTGATAGAATGACCTTCACCAAAAAAAAAAAAATATTTGTAAAGTTTCAGACCAATATTCCAATCCGTTTTGATGCGAGATTTAAAGTCGTGATTTGGGGGCATATTTTCGCTCATAACTTCCAAACCAAACATCCTTTCGCCCTAAGATTTCACACGGTAAATGAGTAAAGTAGCAGCTTTCTTTTGATTTCAAAATTTTGACCACTTCGGTAAAATCTGGGGTTCTGGGGACGAACTTATTTGCGATCGGACCATGGCCCTTTAATGCTGATGTCATGAAGCCTCTCCAAAAGCAACCTGCATCGAAGGCTGACCCGTCCATTTAT
>JAMKCH010054980.1:0-10064 GCA_023653785.1 Ophioderma brevispina | reverse complement strand
ATAAGATTTGCTACTCTCATTTTGGCCAGGACACATCCTCACATAAGTGTTACAGAAATAAAGAAAGAAATAGAGAAAGGAATAAAGAAATAAAGAAAGAAAGGCATCCCCAAAACATAGGAAAACACACTATCAAAAACAGGGCTTCTTTAACATAGCCTATACCTGTGTAGGCCTATACGAAAACTCTGCACGGTTATTCTGTTTAATTAGATCCGGGTAGGGGGCGACGCTGATCTCAATCACCCATTGTGTGTTAAGGACATGGATTAAAGATAATTGCCCATTAAGGGAACAATAGGAACAATAGTGTAGATCGTCCAGGAAATAGATTGTCCAGGAACAAATCGTGAAATCTCTCGTTGCACCTTTAACCTTGCTTGCTTCTCTCCACCCAGGAGTAAAATGAGGAACTGTTAGGGGGAATATCATAATCTAAGTAATGACAGACAGTGTGCTAGTTGGCCTGGCAGTAAACGTAAATGAAGCAACATGGTACTGATAACTTTCCTGATGGCAGTACGATAATAATAAAGGACAGGTGCTTTGTAAACTTGGTAAAAAGCACATTATAAATCCAATTATTTTATTGTTTTATGCTTACCTCCAGAGTGAGTGTTTCTAGTTCCTCTTCACTAGGCCTGCAGAGTAACAACCTCACTTCTTTGGGTGCTCCTCTCAAAACACCAACAGTTTCCTGAGGGAATAAAGGAGATCACAACCATTACATGGTTTTATATTTTTTTATCCATTTTTATTGTTTGGTCATGGAAAATAAAGGAATCTTGATCTACATCGACATCTGAATACAATGTTGACATTACTTTGGCATATTTGGTGAGAACAATTTAGAATGGACTCCTCGCAATCAAGCTAAAGGTGTAGACATGTGCTAGCTGGATTGGTTTACATTTAGAGAATAAAGGTATGATTTTGGGAACCGGTACTCTCTTTACGACAAATTGAACCCAAGGCGATACCATTATTTTAAGTGGAAAAATGAGGCCGGAGGCCGAGTTCTTCCACGCAAAAATAATGGTGTCGCCGGGTTCAATTCGTCGTAAAGAGAGTACCATCATACCTTTATTCTCATTCTTAAACAGCTTTATCATTTAAGGTCATCTTTAACCCAATTTTGCGATGCTTTACGGCTTAAATACAACAAGAAAGGACTGTCACCACCCAGTGACAACAATCGAACAACCCGTTGAATGCAACGATCATACGCAACGAGACACAATGTTGGCAGGCGCGCACGAACGTAGCAAAACGCACAGGGATGTAGCTACAGTGGGCGGTGGTGGGCGGCAGAGCCCACCACTCAGCTTCAGAGCCCACCACTAAACACTAATTTTAACTCTAGAGCCCACCACTCGAAGAGCAAAAAATGGACAATTTTAATCGTTTTATGGAAATTTTGACAATTTTAGGCATAACATTATAAAATATGTCAAATATTTGTCAAATAACACCCACCACTAAAAATGTGCTAGCTACAACCCTGAAAACGCGAGCGATTCAACCTAAAAATAACATTAGTACGCAGCGCGTACTACCTGGGTTCAATTGTCGAATTGAACCCGGGCATCAGCCAATGAAATTGCTTACATTTCACAGCTGTTTAAGAATATTTCTTAAATATAAATAAGCACTGGGTCCTTTGGAAGGATAAAAAGAAATCATGCTAGCAGTCTGGGAGCCACCTAGCTGGGCACCCTGCAAGGTCTGGGGTAGTGCCTTAGTGTGAGCTAATGGAGTGGAGACCCCAAACATTTTTAAAGGTCCATGGACATGCTTTAAACATACTTATAAAACCACCAAAAAATCGTTTCATTCATAGTATGTATTGGTATCAATGTAAATCTGCATGAAGCAGTATTTGAGAAACCGTATATTTGATAAAAATTGGGCATAATATCATGCGTTTTGGACAAGCTTTCAAAGGAAATTCCAAAACGAAAGTGATTATCGCGCTGGCAGCGATGACCCGCGTATGACGTCCGAGTAACAAACACGCGATACGCGTCATGATCGTCATCGTGGAACGGACGTGCGCGTGGCCCAGTTTTCTTGCATACGTATACAGTTGACTTCTCGCAGTATAGGGCCTATGCGTCGTACGTGTTGTATCATATGGCATAATTTTTCTTGATTTGGTGCCTTCAAAATTACGATAATAATGCGCCGTATCGTCGATGGCTGCACCAGTGGCTAACCGTAACCCACAAGAATCATAACAGAATAGCTTTATTCAGTTCCCAGACAAGAACCGACAATAGAGGTACCTGAGTGGGTTTTGTTCGTCCGCTTACTAACAAGACCAGACTTCCGCCCCAGGTTGTGTTCACACAGTAAATTTTCGAACTTTGAATTGATTATAAGCTTAAATAATAATATATAATAGCTATGATCACGGCTTTTTCGTCCGTCATTCATGTTCTGACTCCTCCATCGTGTCGATGTCCTATTGGTTCTGTTGTTATGCAGGCAATGTGCACGTTTCCCATGTTGAGCTTTGTTTTAACAACTGGTACTACGTCTGACATCATTAACGGGGTGGGTCAAATTCCAACTCAGCATCCTTGATACGCATTCTCGAAAAACAGGAGAAAGCCCTTTCGTTTGGGTATATTTACCTTGAAATTTAACACTTTCCCGATGTTCACTTTTAAATCTGTGTTGCGATATGTTCAGGATACTGTTGAGGTACTAAATGTAAGAAATTAAGAAATGTCTACTCAGCCATGCCATGGACCTTTAAGGTGTTTAACCACATTTTCCAACTGTTACCGGTAATTGTTTGGCTGAAAAAGGACTTTTTTTGCAAATGTTTTTTCACCAGAAGAATACAACCAAAAAAATCAAAAATAAACAATGAATCTGGAAAAATCTTAAAGCTCCACTCAACACTTCACAACTGTTTTCTGACTATTTTCCTTTGATTTGGTCAAAAATGGCAAAATTTGGTATGCATAAAAATTTAGGAAAATGGCAGATCTTCTGCAATTTACATGGCTAAAACGATAAAAAATATCCCTTAGGCAGTACCCTGGAGTCTTGTCTTTACTACTAATTCCTTTACTTACTTTCTAAAACCCATGAGCATGCAAGTAACGCAAACAAATCATGCCAGTAACGCAAACAAATAAATTAAGCTCAAAGCTACTTTGTAATGATTAAAGTATGGCAAGGATAAGCTTATGTCCATGCTCAAACCTCACTTCTTTTCAGTTGTATCTATGTGAAGGCGCCTTTCCAAAATGCAAGTCAGGTTTGTTATGTTTATGGTTGTTTAAACAATTGCTAAGTTTCATGACATAATCAAACCCTAACAAAAGATTATTTCTTTTTCCCATTACTGTAAAGTATATTTTCCTGGAAACTGAACTTGTATTTGTTTTCAATATTCAAATGAAATAAATCTGCCACGAGAAAGTTAAATCTTACACATCATGATTAAGATGATGCACTGGGATATCGGTGACTTGCTAGTAATAATGTCGGCACTCTTTCCACCATCTCACTGCGAGATGCGGGCGATCCATAAAGATCTTCTGATTCTTATAAGGCATAGTTTGGGATCGTTGTGAAGTCCACTACCACCCTGGATGCTGAACCCAAAGTCCCTGACCACCTTTGGTGAGCTGAACTTCAAAAGTATTTTCTAAGAAACAGAAATCAATTGCCTAAAATGATTAAAAAGAAAACCTTGTTTGTACAGTGTAGATTGTAAACTATAATAGCAGAAGCATGTTTTTCCTCTATAAATGAATAATTAACCTCAATTTTGGAATGTTCATAAGCACTTTAATATTTTAATTTAATTGGTTTTTGTATTCTGAAATTCAATGACCAAAGTGAGAAAATGCTGTTATTGACCTTAAGACATGACTGAAGAGTAACATACACCTATTATTTTTCATACAGCTTAAACTCACAATAATGGGTAACTACAGTGCATGTGGTGTCACAAAAACCAACAGTATTCCCATCCCTTTCCCCCCAAAATGGTGTTCTTTTTTTAGTGCCTATAAAGAGTCTATGAAGTTCAGTATGGGCCTGGGATGAAATTTAAGGTTTAATATCATCACTTAGAATTTATCTCGCTCCTGTCAAGTCAGTACACAGCTGGTGGGAGTCTCATCTTATCTATCAAAACCATAATAAAACAAATTACATCATGACGACATAGTGTTGACACCTAATTTGGCTCATTTAATGGCCTACCCCCCCTACATACTGTGCAAATTTTACGAAATTTCAAGCGAACAAACACCAATATTTCTACCATGATATTTACAAAGATCTCTATCCATGAGTTGGGCAATAGGGGCGCTATAATTATGTAATTTACTACCTTATGGCTGCTTAAACTGGCAGATTCTACCACAAGGATTGTTTTGTAGGGTGACAACTTTTGCATGACCCTACTTATTTTGTCAGAATTGTGTCACCTGCTTTAACCCCCTGGGCACTACCACCTATGATACAAGCTGCCTCATTGGCTTCCTTACAGGACACAACAAGATAGCCCTCTGATGTAACCATCGAATAGTCCTCTATTCTCGTGTAAACCATAACCACCTATTCTAACATATCTCTGATTTTGCTCTTTACATGACATTACATTCCAATAACCAATCCACAATTGTGCTTAGATGCCGAAAAGATAGCAGGTTCCTGTGTCCCAGGGGTTAAAATTGTGTCCAAAAAACTAAGAGGGACAAACAGCTGTGAATGGATTCACACAGGAGTCCAAAAACAAACTTTCAATGCAAAACACCTAGAAATACACAACTACTAATATGTTCAACCTTGAGATGCTTTCTTAGTCGGATTACCATACGGCAAATCAGGCACTAATATCACTGTCAAAACCCAGGGTAGAAAATGCCGTCTGGGAAAGTGTTAGAGGCACCCATACTGGCTGAGTACCTCTCAAAAGCCGGAAGACTTTCATCACCACTTCCAAAACATCGGTAAACGCGACGGTTCCTTACTCAGTCCTGAGACATTAGTCTGTCAACGTCATCGGGATCAGTGGATTGGGATCGCACTGTGAGTTGAAGGGATGATTTGTCAGTGATGGGTTGGTTTTGTTACCAAATGTGTAAGGTGACTGGGCACTTGGAGCTCTTTGAATTGGGAGATGGCGACCCTTCCAATTGAGGGGATTCAAGCTGGTACAAACGGATGGTGATGATACTAGTAGTGGAAAGTTTCGGTGGTGGCTGTGATGGTGGCGATGGTGGAGGCGATTGTGGAGGATAAATATGGAGGTGATTCTGGAGGTGGAAGGAGGTGGTTACTTTGGAGAGTCCAACCACGATTCTGATGCCGATCAGGTAGAGGGATGGCCGCCCGTCCATATAACTTCTGTTTGGCGTCATTCTCATACCAAATACCCTCTAGTTGGGTGTGCCTGTTCCAACAGATGCATGGGCGTTGGTGTGGTGAGTCGGCTTCCTCTCTTGTGCTAATGCAGGCGATCTAAAACCGTATCAAACAATCATTAATTTCTGAATCTCATTTCCTCAGTACATCGTCAACTGCTCAATCGTCGTCTTCTCTTTCAGCCTCACCTCATCGTGTGCCTCCGCACTATAGTCAGGGAACTCAGAACAAACTTCACTGCCATCCTGAAATCAGCTCACTTGAGGTGCCGATGCAACTGACTCCTCGTCTTCATAATCCTCTGTCAATGTCGCATGGTAGGTGTTGGGTTTCTGGAGGAAACTAAGTATCGACGGGTTAACGGGACATCGTCATCAAGTCGCTGCAATGACGTCACCTATGATAGGCAAAGACTGCGTGGAACGCTTCGGATTTCGGAAACACTCCTCTCTTTCGTCTCTGGAACCATTTGTCCGATGACGTGTTGGAAGGGCCTTTATCACCCGGTATGACTGTCTAAAATGGTGAATCCTCTGTAGCTGAAACTGTAGTGTGAATTAAGGTGACACTACATTGGCAGGTGAAGGAACTTGGTTGGTGGCACTTGAGCTACATTGGATGTTGATGCTGATGAAAGACATTGGATGCCGTCACGGTGAGGGGAGGTTGGATGATGTCATGGTGAGGTGTTGTTGGATGATGCACTGGTGAGGTAATTTTGGATTGTGACTGTTAGGGGATGTGGAATTGTGACTGGTAGGTGATGTTGGATGTGTCACTGGTGAGGGTCGTGGGATGTCGTCAAGTGGGTGAGGGGATTTGGATGTCTCACTGTGATGCCTCATCAGGACACAGTTCTTGGGGACACAACATTTGAGGTTGGACTAGAGTGGATGTGGAAGTATTATTTCAAGGCTTGTATGGAGGTTGCTGGCCTTTCACTACTGTGGCCAGTGGATGTGGGCTGACTTTGGTCTGTGTGCTGAGTAGTACTTGTTGTGGTCGTCGTCCTCCTATAGTAAAATAACAAAATTGTAATCAAAATGCCGATAATTACACATCCCACTCTTTTTTAAGTGACTTTGCCCAATTTACATGTAAAGTTAACACCAGACATGGATCAATGCATTTTAATTCCCTCCACGTTGAGGTGCTCCGTGGTTCATTCCCCACCCCTCTGAATCCTGATATTTGCTCTATTAGGATATTTACATTGCAAACGTTCAGAACCATCAACCCGCAAGTCATTTGTCCCCAATGGGAGTTGAACTCTGACCCTGTGCAACAGTGGCAAGCTCTTATCTACTAATAAAACCGTGCCATCAACATGTACTTGTAATTATCTTGTAATTTACTTAATTAACACTTTAGTGCTACGTAACGAATTAGCGGTGTGGCATTGAGATGGCCTCATAACTGTGCTTTTAATCACATTTTATTGAAGTATGCAATGAACTCATTAATATTCTAATCTCTGTCGCAAAAGTATACAGTACAATACATGACCTCATGTTCTAATCACCATGCCACATTAAATTCTTGACTATTCCTTTAGTCTGTAGAGTGGATTAATATGATGTATCGGAAAATATGCAAATGAGCTTCATTAATATCATAACCTGTCAAAAGTATCCTACAAGGACCTCATGTTTTCTAACAACTTCACGTGCCATGTAAGAAGTTCATTGACTATTCGGTTTAGTCTGTAGAGTGGGAGTAGTGATTTTACGTGATTTTTCCTCAAAAATATTGCAAATAAGTTCCTTTGTATTCAAACCTGTCCAAAAAGTATACAACACGGTTGTGGATCCAAAAATAACAGTCAACCTGACCAGGGCCCCCCTAGTCACAGCATCACTGTGTCCCTGGTGCTGCACTGCTGCTGTCATCCTGGTACTAGCCAAGATACCATGTTCACCATCTCACCAATACCAAACCTATGTGAAGAGGCAGGGGTTGGAGGAAGCGTGTTGGTTTTGGCAGGGAACTCCTCGTTCATGCTCAGTGTGCTATTTTCTGGTGTCACGACGCAGTGTTTTCTACTGCTTGCTTGTGAGTCCTCTGATAAGGGCTCTCCATTGACTTTCAAGGACAAATACGATCGCCCCTGTGGTAAGAAAATGAGAGAAACATTGCTAGATATCATCAAATGGTACCGTGTTCTTTTCATTTATCAAGTTGAATATTTAATTACATTGACATTAATACCCCCAACTGAAATGTTTACAACTTCTAATCTTACCCATTTTGAGTGACAGCTAACAACGTAATTTTGTAAGCCCACAAAAGTATTTGTGTAAAATTAACACTGTGGCAACAAATTGGGTCACTTTTTCGCTCATAACATATCCAAACCATTATCTTCACAGGTAATGAGAAAATAGTATGCGTTCTCAAGACAATATTTTGACCACTTTCTTCAGACACCAATATTTTTACCACTTCCGGTACAAATCTGTGGGCTCAGGATAAGGCATAGCAATCGGACCCGGTCTGGGGATTTTTAGCTACAACACAATGCACGGTTGACCTTGTCCTACCACTACAAAGGTTTTTCTCTATTTGTCACCAAAAAAAGGCTCAAACTCAAATAAATAAGCCACTGAAACAACCTAACTTCCCATAAATTGGACAATGCTAAATCACAAGATTTGCCATTCCTAAAAGATGTGTTCCTGTCTGTATCCTGCCATCTCTTCTGCTGCCCCTGTAGGTACATTGACTTGATATAGATTGCACCATGCTTCACACTGGTGTTTACACCACCTGATTATCAAAAACACAGTACATACCTACATACACACTTATTAGCATACTGACATCAGGGAACAGAATCAAGTCCACCAATTGTGCATTTGAATCATAACACTACAGAATAGATGTATGGTAATGAATTCCATATGTATGACAGATTCCTTACTCGCAGTGGATCCAAGAGCTTTAAAGCTGCTCCATGTGTAATCATAGCTCTCCTCCAGTTTACCCACCTTGATGCAATTAGTGATGCTATATAGCTAAGGGCTTATAAAGTACACTAGCTCGTGACTGAACAGCTATGTTTTCTTAGTAGTGTACTCTGAAGTTGCCTTCCAGGAGAACTTACCAGATCTGAAATACATCTGAAGCTACTCTAGCGTACCTTCATCACACAGTTAAAAGCTGGCCCAGTATGGCACCACTTTTGCCCTGGAAGGCTCTTTTTTTAGAATTGCCTTTTTCCAATCAAAAAGTTAAAAAAAAAAAAAACAACTTTTTTTTTTCAAAAAAGAAAGAAGTAAACGGTCCGGGACTATGGTAGATAGTCGGGCCAATAGGACAATCACACAAAGCTTTTTTTCTATTTTTTTCCTTTTTTTCCCTTTATGTTAGAGAACAACTAGTTTGACAATATACCTTTTTTTAAATTTATTACATTGTGTGGGTCCTCCTTGCATTTATACAGTGCAGGGCCCATTCAAGGGTTGCCCCATGGTCTGGGTTTAAAAATGTTTGTCTGGTCAAATCTTAAATACAACTTTGGATACTCTGCAAATAGAATTTCCGTGTAAGAAACATATGACACACAACTTATACTGTTACAACTGATGCAAACTGCCACTGATCTTTGAGAGATGACTTGGACCTTATCACCCCGTTTGGTAATTCCTGAGCATCCCTCATTTCCACGGGAACAGCACTCCCTCTATCTGTATCAGTTGCTGATTTACCCAGATAACACGCTCTCTCTACTAAATCTCTCTACCCGTCTCTTTCTGCGATTCTACCAGAGGGCGGTCTTCCACTTCAAGGTTGCAGACTTCATAACTGCTTGACGCAGATTGATGCGAGATATTCTTTGTTTGCCGTCATCATCAGGAATAAGTCCTCTATGTCAGAGCTTTCTGGTGTTGGGACTTCAACTTTCCTGATGCACTCCCTGCTTCCTTCTCCTCTTGTTCATGCCCGAGATCAAATTTTCTCGACTTCCGCATTAGATTTAACCGCCTGAACCATTTCGGGACTATAGTCTCTAATGTCATCCGCTGTTGTTGATTCACTGTGCTGACTTACATTTAGGCCATTTTGATACTGTTCATGGTGTCATATATCTTGTTGACATGGAATTGGTCAGGCTGCGTTTTGCTGCTCATCTTCATTATCATCATTGCTATCATGACCTTGATGGTCTCTAGCTTCATCCACATTTAAGTACCTCTATTAGAGACATGCTCCGGGGAACTTGGGGTGTGGCGTTCTCTGGACCTGCATCAGACAAACTGTAATTGGAACCAAAGCTCTCGGCCTACGCTTGGTTTTCTCGGTGGATTTTACTTAACTCCTTTGCAATTGGCTCAGGTAGTCTTCCATCCAGATCTTTGTTCAGATGCTGCATGGCTTAGTCCTTGAATGCAATGGCTTAATTACTTTTAGGCATAAATCCATCATCCAACAACTTCATGGGAAGTTTGGTGTTGCCCTTGGCACTGGAAGAAATTGGAATGATGATTTAGTATAATACATTACTATAGAGCAAACACAATTACTTACTACCGAGTTCAACACTAATGGTTTCATACAACTAAGGCATGCATTCTTATTCATGGAGAAATGAGCTCAAACATTTTTGGAATTTCTACCCCAAAATGAACAGCTCCCACATTTGTGGAAATTTTGGGGCCTAATTGGCAAGT
>JAMKCH010054979.1:0-13904 GCA_023653785.1 Ophioderma brevispina | reverse complement strand
TATCGAAATCATAAGCATGGGGGTGGCAAAAAATTCTTGATAAGATAGGGGTAACAACAACAAAGTCATAATGGCTTGCCATTTTGAAATACAATTTATAACAAGATTGATTGAAAAATCATTTTTAACTCTTACCAAATAGGAACATCTTTATATACATCTTACTAGTTAAATGGAGACTGTGTCACCATAAATTAAATGTTATATGAAACTCACCAACTAAATCAACTGCTGAAAATGTCAATAAACCATGGTACTTACAGCCTTTTGGAAAACCAAAATGGCTGCCAGTCTTAATGTTCCTCTTCTAATGTAGCTTTACCTTTGCCAGAGAGTTGTAGGTTGTTTTAACATGAAGTTTTGGCACCAAACCGCTCATAGCACATTCACAACTCGAGTTATGATTTGTAAAAATATACAAAATGGCTGCCATTTTGAAAACCACGGGAATCCACAGTCCCCTTGACTAAACGACGGGTATCAAATATGAGGAAATTATGGTAAATGTTAAATGGAGACTGTGTCACCATAAATAAATTGTATGAAATCACCACTAAATTACTGATGCAAAATGTACAATACACATGGTAATTGGCGCCATTTTGAAAACAAAATGGCGTGGCGTCTTAATGTTTCCTCCTCTAATCAGCTTTATGCTTTCCAGAATTTGTAGTGTTTAACATGAAGTTTTGGCACCAAAACTATCTTCCTAGCACATTCACAACTCGAATTGATTTGAAAATATACCAAAATGGCAGCATTTTGAAAACCAAGATTGGCCGCCATCTGCCACCCATGGGATTCTCCATCAAAACTTTTCTTGTCTCTATGACCTACTTAACGTATCTAAATAGGTGTGATGCTTTTAATCATTGAAATCCCACGGGATTCCACAGTCCCCGTGACTATAGGCCATATACTATACTAAAAACCTGTTATATGTGCTTCCCCCCGAAATATATGTGCCCACATAAAAAAAAAGCTGGCTATGCCCTGCTCCCAGGATGGTGGGGGGGGGTGGAGACACTCCATCTTGGAATTTGTTGGCCATCCTTCATGCCACGTGAGTGCCCCCCCCCCCCCCCCCCCAAATTGAGGCAATGTGGTGGCCTCTGAAGACCCCAATTTTTTTTAGTCCTCGGTCACCCAATGGCATGCGTTTTGGCCAGCTTTACATCCACATGTGAATGACCCCCCATAACCCCCACCCCCAACCCCCCCCCCCCCCCCACCACCACCACCATCCCGGAATAATACTATTGATGACTACAGATTTTTTCTCATTTACAGGGAACCGCAATTTAATTTGTTAACATACCAAAAAAAATCATAAAATCCATGTTTTGATTATCATTGTTACTGGCATGGATGTGCTAACATAACCTACAAGTGGTTAGCTTGACACTATATTAAGCTCATGAAAGTCATTTCTGAGTTTTAATATTGTTACCCGCCCGCATCACTTTTAGGAGACTAGAAATATCCGGGCGGTCAAATTCCCAAGATTGCCAAAACATTCATTATTTCAAAATTGGTCCCGTTTGCAACCAGGTTTAGCATTGGGACACATTTTGTTTGTAAAACTAGGAGTGGGCTATAAATGGGTCATTTTTTTTCTTTTCATTAGGGCTGGGGTTTCTTTGTTATTCTATTATACCTATCTCAACGTCAAATGACAAAATGTTTTGCTTCGGGTCCAAGAAAAAAGTGTGCAGCACCATCTTGTTCATGTCCTTTAATTTTGTGTGGGAGTGGATTGTGAGCAGAAATCCCGCTAATTTTTTTCACAGTATTTTGTAATGTCTTTGATGTCTATTATATGTAGATGAGCTCAAGATAGCTGATTTTGAAAGTTTGCATGAAAATTGGACATTGCGTTTTCTAAAAATTGACGTTTTAGTCAAAATTTAGTGTGAGGGCGTTTTTCACAATTTTTCACCACACTTTTTTCTTTTGCTTTTTTTGAGTTTTGCAGCTACAAAGATGATCACAAACTTGACCTGCTCAAGAAATTTGATCATTCTATCATTCTCATTTAGTTTGCCCTGTAACACTCATTTGAATTTTCCTCACATGCTCCTATTCAAATGTACAGGGGTCAATGCACTTTCTTTGTGTAGAATTGAATGAGCATTCAAATGCAAAGTATTAGCCTGTAGAACAAACTACATGTAAATAAACTCATAATAACTCCATAATCTAATTGCGTTTTCAGCCAAATTGTTTGACATATATGTGATCTTTTGGGTGTTGGTTTACTGTGAAAATGTCTATTGGCTTGAACAATGTGTATCACCATTAGCCCCACCCCCGACTTCCCCTACCTAGCAAGATTCGTCATGTATGCATCTGGCCTTTCGCTTTTATCATTGTGTCTTTTAAATAGGCTGCTTGCATTATTCGAACAGGGCGGCCTATAGTAAAAAAATGAAATGAATAACATCACAAGTGAATGGTAAAGGACCAAACAAATACGCCACCACTGTGAAGAAGCAAGAATGAATGCGTTGCTAACCCCCCTAGCCCCTAGCTAGTACTATCCAACATCTGAATAGTCTAACCCAAGCTTTTTTTTTTGAAGGACTAGTCCTATGCAAGGTAAAAGGACATCGCCTGGATAGGAGAGAAGGGGGCCCTCTATACTCATCATAGTTTATATTTCACCATCAAGTGTGATTTTGGTGTTTTACAACTAAATAACATGTACGCAATGTGTTCTTTATCCTCCCCAAAATACAACTTGTATAAGAAAAATGAAGAAAAATCGAGAAACTCAGGGCAGGCTCTCCTGGAAAAAGAAAAGCTAAGAGTATTCCTCCATTCCAATGACCATTTATTACTTCAAGTGAAACAGGATGAGATTTTTTTAGGATACAAATTCTCTCTCAAATTGCACAGAATCGATTGTAACCACCTACCAAGAACGTTCCGAAGATTTATTGAACAACCAAAAGTAACAAAAGCAAACAGGCAAACTTGTTTTGAACTGCTGCCTAACGTAATTGTCCCCATACACACCGTGCTTTGACTTTCTGTCGTGCACGACAGAGAGTATTAAATCATTATCTTATTACATAAAGACTTTCGAATTCGCTTTCTTCACTTCAGGTGTGATCTAATACATTGGAAAGCATTCCAAATATGCAAAAACCCGGGTTTCGAGACAAAATTGGGGGCATCTTCTTTCTGTAACTCCTCCTCATAGTCTCTTTTAAATGACGAAACAGAAGATTTTGCAATAGCTGCCCTTTGTTATTGAGCTTGTAATTGACATGCCTTTTATCCTAGCTACAAAGAGGCTACACAGGCAGCCCTTTATAACAATACCCAAATACCAGCTTATGCTACTGAGATTTGAGATGATATAAAACATGTCTTCAACAATAGGTAGACTCTGGAATCAACCACAATTGCCCCATTATAAAGCATGCCCATGCTCTGCACTATTGATAGAATGGCCAAGCTAGCTAGCACGAATAAATATCACCCCAATGCCCTGGCCACAGTTCAATAGCTTTCATTCCACCCTTGTATTGGAGAAATACATCAACCTTGTTTTAAGTATGATTCGGATAACCAGACATTGCATGTCAAGCTGTTGTTAGTTACTGTAACCATGTTACCCATCCAACGGCTACTGAACCGAAGCTCCATTGGTTTAGCATGCCTACCACATAGTATGTATGTATAGGTTGTTGTTCGTTTATGGCAATTCCATTTAGTGTTTTCTTTCAGCCCCCCCCCCCAGGAAAACAAAAAAATGCCAAAATGAGGTCTTTACCCCAAGAAACCAGACTGCCACTCATATGTTGCTAAATATATAACGACATCCTTGCAAAGCGGCTTCATTTGTGGTTCTTGGGGGGAACGGGTCATATGGGAAATTTCAATTAACATTGAAGCCTGTATTTAATTTACATTAAAGCCGACTTTTAGGGCATTATGTAAAGTGGGATGTTTTGAAAACCAGCAAAAAGTTAAAACTTTAAAAACATGTCCTTTAAAATAGCGGAAACAGTTCAAGTTCATCTGCTCTCATGAATGAAAACTATAGAGGGCGTACTCCATTCCTTATCCGGCTATTTCCTTTAAAATAGTCAGGCACAACCCCAGGGCTAGAGCTTGCAATATTGGCCTAACTTGCCAATGGTGGGGCGGTGGTGGGTGGTTCCCATAGTTCTGCTAGCATAAATCACATATGCTTTACATGTTGATCTTAACGGATGTGGAGTTATGCAAAACCGCATGGGAATACATTTCCCCCTGTACCTACCTCAACTTGCGATCTCAAATCCCTCCAAAATGTACGCGATATCCGGTTTTGCATAAATCCAACACAAACTTGAGATCATATTGAATGCTATAACTATATGCGAAAAAAAACTTAAAAGAATTAGAAGATTAAAAAATTGAAGAGAGAAAGGAAAAGAAAAATGGCGACTTCCAATCACTCTTACGAGTCCTGCATGAGAAAGTGGTTGTTTCTCCGGAAAATGATGGATTTCTACTGTTTTAGACAAAATTTTTGAGGATTAACACTATGTCAAAAGGTAATTTATTATCTAAGGACAACAATATCAATCGACGATTCGGAATTGCTTTGATTATTTTGTTGTCTGCAGTCTGCTAAGTTGGCTCTTTGAAATCGCCTGCTCATGCTGGTAACAGGGGGAAGGGGAAAGGTTATTCCATGTGTTTACAGGCATAACTCCATCATCCGTTAATGACAAATGTTAAAGACATAATGTGGGAGTTATGCCTTAGCAGAACTAGTGGTTTCCCTGGCAGTGGGGTAGCCAGAGGGGGGGGCATGGGGCAGGGGGCAGATGCCCCCCTGTGGGGAATCTTCCCCCCCCCTCGGGCCACCCTGAAAAATAGTGATTTACATAGGCCATTTTCTATTCGATCGGTCGCACATCCGGGTATTGCTCCAGTTATTGCACTTACTCCCCCAATCTGGACTTGAAACTTGCATTGGGTAATTGGATGTAAATTTACCTTCGAAAATTCTTTCAGCTTGACCGGGAACAACAATCAATGGGAATTGGACCTGGCTTGTCTCTGCCGATTCACCCGTAATTAGATTTTCAAGGTATAATCACACTCCGGTTTTGAGCTTCCGCGGTTGGAATATTACAAGACCTTCGCCAGCTAAAGGGACATAACAACGGCCCCATAAGTGCAATGGGCATAGAGCAACCCGCTAGGCTTTGCATAATGGACTCTGTGCTTTGCATAATGAGCTATGCTGTAGCAGCGATAGCATTATGCAAATAAGTTTGACGCAATCGTCCAATGGCTGTGCCCCTGAGGTGTCACCAATTTGCTGAGTGAGCACTGTTCAGGGGTGCTTTGACATTGATGGGACAATTTTCTTGAAAGTTGATTGAGAGAATATCAAACAATTGCACAAACATATAAGTTGGAAATTGATTGTAAAGGATAGGCTGCTCTTCAGATATATTGATCTTTCAATTCAACAGGGCCAGTTCAGTTACCTATTACGAATTGGTGACCGATCGACTGCACTGAACGTCGTGTGTGTGGTGGTATGAGAGCAAACACATTATACAGAACTCATTCAATTTTAATTCAAAATAATGCTTAATAATCCCAATGTAATTTCCCGCTCAAATATGTTGTCGCAGCATATCTTCCCTCTAACATTCTTAAACACGGAATTGAAAAAAATTGATGTAGGTTGGGGGAGCCCTATAGCAACGAGATACCTGATAAGTCATCTCACAAAATGATCAAATTTCGAAAGCACAGCACATTTCAACGCCCCATTGGAAAACGCATGGTAAACATAGACCACGTCGCTTGGCACCAACTTTTGATGAGTTAGCATTTAAGTTGACTAACGGGACTGACGAAATGTGTAAAATGGACGAGCTTGCGGACTGGTTACCTGCCTTCAGAGTGTGGGTTTTTGAGAAGTTCTGTGACAAGCACCAGCTGCTGGGCGTTTGTTGATGGTGAATCAGATGCGTGGTTCCTGAGAATAAGGATTTTGAAAATTCAAGATTTTTTTTTATCCACAACAAAAAATTTCCAGAGAAAAATCAACAGATTACTAGATTAACATATGGATCAAGAAGTTTTTGTATTTTTTTACAAAGCAAATTTAATTTGATCGCTAACAGCTCACCGAATTGAAAAGGACAATATGAGCATGAATAAGTGGCCACCAAGAAACCAGCTTGCTGCCAAACGTGAAATGGCAACCTATAATGCAGTGTGGTGCTCCCGTGGCGGTGCTGGTTTTTGCTTTGCTGCTGGTGCTGTGCTTTTTTTGACCAGGTGTGATGTAAAGATCCAAATAGTTTGTAATCTCAGTTGAAATATGAAGTACGTTTATACTTCATAGCGAGGTATGGGCTTCGATTGTAGAAGAATGAACGCATTTCAAAACCAAATGTATTTCCATTATAAATTCCGCCGAAATTTCACACTAGTTTGAGTAGACCTGCCTTTATAGCAGGCCCCTCATTTGCTTCTTGAAGAATTATTAATACATTAGGCAACGGTTCATTATGTAACCAGGCGAAAGCAGGATTTCAATTCTTTCGGCAAAAAATGTCGCATTCACCCGTCGCTTCCGTTTTAAAAAAAATCTTACAGTCCCCTTGAAGTTCATTTGTTCCTCATCGATTCTTGATGAAAAAAAATCATATTCCATCTTCGCTTACAATTTTCTTTGCATTTACCCTCATTACTCCATTTACCCTGCGGAAATAATGACCCCCGCCCTTAGTTCACATTTTAAAAAATTTTCACGAGGGGAGGGGGGGATGGCACTCCAATATAAAATTCTTAGGGTTTAGGCTAGCGATCTCAGACCAGAGGCATTTTGGTGGGGACATGTAAAAAATAGAGGTCTTGGGTGAGAAGAGACAGCAAATTGCCCATAAAGAGGGGTTATTTGGACGAACAGATTTGTTTAAAATTATCAAAAAAAATGTAATTTTTCAAAAACAGGTTATTTGGTGAAGATTTTCAAAATTCTCTTCCCCCCCCCAAAAAAAAAATAGGGGTCTTTGGGTGATGAGAGTGGTAAACCTTTAAACACAAATAGGGCGTCTTTGGTGGACAATTGGCTGAAAAGGGGTATTAACAGCCTTATATACATTTTGCACTCCATTTTGAAAAAAAATGTAAATTAGGTCATGAAATATTTTCAAATCATGGTTGTAAAAGTTATGTTTGTACAGGGTTGAAGAACTCAAATGAAAAAACGACAGATTGGATAGTTGTAAACTTCCCACAAAATGCCAAAATTTCATTGAAAAATCTCAAATTATGCCAACTTTTTGCCAAAATATGCAAAATTAGGCCTATGCCACAATTTATACAAACCCCTTTCTTCATATTGTGTTGGTAAAGGCTTGCGTGAGGCGGAAACCATGAAAAATTCAGACCGATAGCTTGTTAAACTTCTCACAAAATAGCAAGGAGAAAAGAAGAGAAATAACCAAAAAACTCTTAAATTTTGAATTGTTTAGGTTTTTTAATTATTTTAACTTCTTTGAGTTAATGAAATCTCAATTCTCATGGTGCAGTTCATAAATTATGTTTGTGTTATGCTTATAGAAAAAATCCTGAAATTTTCAGATTGTTGTATTGTGATTAAAAAAAATACAAAGATTTTCGATCATTTTTGGTAAAATATGCTATTAGGGTAAAGTAAGACTATCGAATAGACTGCCAAATTCTGCGTGATGAGCTGTATAAGAGAAAAGTTGCAGAATGATATTGTGTAAATTCTCTTAAAAGTAACATCTATATGGCCATGTCACAATCAGTGGTGTAACTTTCAGTTTTGACCACTTAATGATAGTATCCACTAATCAATGAAGAATTTCAAAGATTATTTTGTGTGGACTATCTTTTACTATATAGGGGGCTAGCTCAGCTAGGCTAAGGGCAGTGTGAAACTTGAGTTTCCGAGGATCTTTTTGGTTTGTAACTTTGCAAATATGTGATTATTGTTTGTAAAAGTAACATTTGTAGAAAGAAAATGACGATGAACCTGATGATGGCTATCCAGATAATGTAAACTTTCCGTATTTTGAGAAAAATACTAAAAAAACATGATTTGCCCCAAAATTTTTCAGACAGATAACAAAAAACCAATTTGAATTTTCATGATTTCTTATGTTATTTGTTAGAAACAAGACAAATTTGTCTAGGGACGGTTTTTTCCATTTTTTAAAAATAGAGCTTACTTTTCGAATATAGGAAAAATGTCAAAAAAGTGGATTTTTACCTTTCTTTCCAAAATTTGAGTATATATTGGGAGACTATCTTTAGGTAAAAATCGAAAATGAAAATTTAGAAAACGGTCACTAGAGAAGACCGACGCTATCGTAGGAAAGTTAAGCATTACCTTTACTTCAGTATTTTATTGAGTTATCGTGTCTGAAATTTGCCAAATTCTGCGAAAAATGTGCACATTGAGGGAAATCGTGTTTTAGTAAAAAGTGGACTTTTCACGCCATGTCAAGCTGTCTCTTCTCTCAAATAACTTTATCTTGAATTCAAAAATGAGTATGTTGGTAAGTGATGAAAATAATCTTTATGACACTATGAATCAAACAGCCTTGTCTCCAACTCCAGACATCAGAAGAATTGAACATTCATTGGTCTAAATTAGCGCTTGGTTTACATTTTCAAAATTTGTTTTTCGTTTTTACAGATGCGTTCGCGCCAAAAGTACATTAAAGCAAGCGACCCTCATTACGCAGCAAAAATTCACCCCGCGACGCGATGCTGCGCCGGCCGCATTGCGCCTGACGGCGTATGAAATGTGATGAATTCCCGCCGTTATTAAGACTATGTGGTTTTTGTGACTTAAAATGGCAAATAGCTGTTTTAATCGGCAAAAAATACAACTCAGGATTGTCGCAGTGGATACCAATTGTTGGTAACGATAGAACAAAGGTTGATGTTTAAATGGTGCAAAAATCGAACTCGTGTAAAAAACAAAAAGCACTGGGTTAACACTGCCCTTAACAAACCTCCTTACCTTTTCTTTGGATTTGGTGGCCATTTATGTGGTCAAAATTGGCACTTGTGGTTGTAAACCCAAATACAATCTATTTTTCTCAAAGCCTGGACTTTTCCCATGCATTGAATTCCCAGTCTTTGTTTTATTATATTATAAAAAGTGCCAACCTATAATGCTATTTGGTTTCCACATTTCTTGCTTTCATTTCCGGAGACAGGTCGTTGCAAATTCAGCGTTTCGGAGGTGGAAAATGTTCCGTCTACAAATGATGGCCTATGTATATTAACAACCAGTTACTCATTATTAATAAGATTCTCGCTATTTTGGGTATTGCAACAACTATCAGTATGACTTGCATTTAGCTGCAAAAGAATTGTGATCCTTGCCTCTTTAAGATTTTGTTCGCAATTCAAATTCCCTGTTAACCTTTTCCGTTAACATTTTCGTCACTTCACTATCGCAACAAGGAAACTGATAGTGTTTCATTTTTTCTTAAGAGAATACATGGCCATGTTTTTGAACTTCTTTAACTGTTGAACATGCCTTAACATCTTCCTTGAATAAAATTGTAAAAACACCAAACATATTTCAAATTAATACAACACTGCATACCTTGTCTTATGCCCTGTCCCCTCTCCGACACATTTGGTCACCTTCCAGACAGTTTAATTTAAACATCTCGCTTTACTGCGTCATAGAATCTCTTGCTGCATGATATCTCTATTATAGTTGCTAGTAGTGATCTCATCATGATAGGATGGCACTCACCAAGGTGCTGCACAAGTCACCTTTAAAATTTCCCTGAGACTGAATTTTTTGTCCTCGGCGATGACATACATTTGTTTAACAACAGGCTGTGACGGTCATTGATATTTCGTTACTAAGTTGGATTTAAGGTTTGCGAAATGTGGTGTAAGACCAATGCCGAAGTATCCGCTAAAATCGACTCATATTGGGACCAAAGTTTAACTAAAAAAACTCATCAATTTTAATTTAAGTCTACCAACATACCTCTACATACCGCTTTGGGCTATCGGTAGAAAACTACTATTTGGGAGCAACTTTTCTCATCCAACAAAACAATGTTGGATGAAGACATTTTTGAGAAAATTTTTTTGAAATTTTTGCGAATAGTTAGGGATTTTATTATTTCAATTGGCGTTGCCTTTCCCCTCTTCAGCAGACCACAAGTACTTGATCGCGTGTGAAGAGATTAAGAGTAGCGTGGTGGATGTTTTGTTACAGAGATGGACAAGTATATTTAGCTCGTCACCCATCGCCAAATATTCTTTGCCCATCACGGCCCGATTCGTTGATGATGTTGTCTACATTTCAATCCCGATTTCATTCATAATTCAACCTCGTAACATCCAAGCCACAAAACGTTTCTGAATTAAAGGCTGAGTTTGGAAAGGAGAGGATTGCTGTGCAGGTGCATTGTAATGCCTGTTGTCCGGGAGCTCATCTGCAAAGCTCACCATGCCATTCATTTTTTTTTGCCATGAATTCACTGCAAATGTGCTGGTGATGCTTGTGACTGAGCGTGGGCGGTGGTGGTATGCTATGCAAATCACAGTACCATCAAGGCTAACTGGTCTCGTTTCTCTCTTGAGTAATGCATGGCCCAATGCTTTTGTATGACTGTTTTGAATTTTCTTACTAATAGCGCATTTGGTTATGGCTTTCACTTTTATCTACTGTTCAAACCAGGCGAACCAGCAACGCCATACCACATTGTCAAACAGTGTAAGTTTGGTACAGCCGACTATCGAAACATAACGGCATAACGTCTATTGACGTCGGTCCCGATAAAAACTGCCCCAGAAAGTACCCATGCGTTGCGACATTTCGGCCAATGTTGCGACATTTCAGCACACGTTGCGGTGTTGGCCAATCAAAATCATAATTTCTGTGACGTATTTTTAAAAATAGACCACAACCATTGCGTAGATCTTGTGTGCAACGTGTTTGCAAACCTTGCACGCCGTGTTTGCCGGCTTCACAACGCGTTGCAGCTTCACACGCGTTTGCTAAGGTCCCACAGGCCATAAGGTCATACATGCCTAACGTATGCCCGCAACGCGTTGTGAGAAAAGCACAGCGCGTTGCAACATTTCAGGCAACGCGTTGCCGTGTTGGCCAATTCAAAATCATAAATTCTGTGACGTATTTTTTCAAAAATATAAATCCTCACCAACAACTTTCGATTGCGACCTTCAACAAAGCGTGCAAACCTGCACAATGCTTTTGTGAATGTGTACAAACGCGTGTGAAGCTCTCAACTCGTTGTGATTGCTTTGCAAAACGCGTTGGTAAAGCCAAAGGGTCATAACATTTTGCGCAACGCTTGTGGATCTATTTTTTTGAAATGCGTCACAGAATTTCATGATTTTGATTGGCCGCGCTGCAACGCGTTGCGAAAATGGCGCGTTGCCACGCGTTGCTACTTTCTCACAACGCGTTGCGGCAATCGTTATTACCCTTATGGCTTTGGACCTCTCAACGCGTTGTAAGCTCGCAACGCGTTGTGAATCTCGCAACGCGTTTTGAAGGTACTATTGCAAAAAACGCTTTGTAGAGTTTCACAACGCCGTTGCTAGAGTACCTTGACAACGCATTGGTGGGTCTAGTGTTTTTTAATTACGTCACAGAAATTGATATTTTAATTGCCACACCCAACGCGTTGTGAAATTTGGCAACGCGTTGCTACTTTCTCGCAACAGCGTTGCGGCAATACGTTTATGGCCTTATTGCTTGCCATACACTACGCCTTGGTCCAGACCAGCCTCAGATACACACCACCCAACGTGGGATTCTTAATCGCAGCACCACACGGACCTGAACTGCTGGTGGACTAATCATGCATTGCAAGCAGTTTTGGATAGTCCAGTCATGCAACACATATCCAGTCAAAAACCAACCATAATTCTCAGAACTCAAAGTCAAAGAACAGCTAAGAAGGGTGGGTGAACCGAGCATCATGGTCCTATTTTTAGGTTCCGGGAATTGTCCCTTGTATTAAATACACCTGTGACGTCATTGACCACGTAAACGTCACTGACGGAAGTAAGTTGTTAACGGATAAAGCAAACATGTCTATGCGATGGTATGACATTGGCCTCACTCCTGACATCAAGGCGTAACAAGATATTCCTTGGTTTCTCCTCACTTGCATCGCATTTATCACCAAAAACATCAGATTACAAATGTTGAGTTAAATCAGACCAGCATTGGATATTCTTCGCAAAGAGAGTTACGGGTGTGGAAAGCGCTATAGTCGGTGGGAACCACCAGTCCGGGCTCCATAGACGATAACGGAATAAAGCGTGTTGACTGATGTTGAAAAGTGAAAACTTAATATTGTGTGATAGAGTCAACTGAATTGGAGTGCTCTATTCTTTACCATGTACCCGGACTTGAGTACCTCCGGGACTATAATTCTTCTGAGCACCGGTTCCCCCCCCCCCCCCCCAAAATAATTAGGGACATTTATAAAGCGCCAGACTCCTGCCCGACGGTCGCTCACTGCGCTGTTGCCTAATTATATTATGCTTGCCATCATCAGGAAATTGTCACTGTCCAATCATTCGCCTAAATCATAAAACTCAAGTACTGTATTCTCTTCTTAAACAGCTTTATCATTTAAAAGGCTTTGGCTACAGAGATTCGAAAATATAATTAAATTTTGAGTAGAAAATTAAAGGGGGCATTTTTGTGATCCAAACCTCGTACCCCTGACTTACCTAAAAAAGAGGCGGATTTTTATATCATCCGAACCGTTGCTTTAGTTAATCCATTGTGTACCAAATTTACGTGCAAATTGGTTGGTCGCATCTGTAAGGAAATTTCGCAAGTTGTTTTTTGTCCAGTAAACCGGACAGAAATTACAGCCACAGTGGCCTATTATGAGACCGTGGGAACCAAGTATGTGCTCATAAGCAAAACCCAGGCGGGGCGGCCAAGCTTCATCATAGCGCCAAAAACTGCCGAACGAGTCAGTGGACGGGAGCCTGAACCCAGTGACCGTGAATTTGAAGTCACTGTGAGAGTTTTATAAATAAATCAGTGAGTGGCGAGTGGGGGAAATCCAAGTTACGGAGCCGCGGCCGTTTAAATGGCCGGGGCTTAATCGGTTGGTTGCAATAATTTGTTGACTGCAAAACTATCACAATCTTTTTAAAGACGGGACATAGAGTGATTTGCCACATGCAGGTCAACGAATCATGCCACGGTGGTGCAGGGCTACCCTGGGGCTACCTGGTACCTAGCACGATTCATCTTGCGTCTTCACAGTGGTGGCGACTTTTGTTTGGTCCTGCGATTCAAATGATTCCCGTTTGTACCGTTATTCATACCAAAAAAAAAATACTTAGACTGGAGTTGAAATCTTCAACTCCAACGGAGAATTTTGAGTGGGAAAATATATTGATATTCAAACATATTTTCGACGTCGTTAGAATATTGTCATCAAGTTTTAGTGATACGTGCTAAACCTATGGGACGGCAAAACGACGCTATTCCTTGGACGGCCCCCCCCTGGCAAAAACCGAAAGTCGGGCTTACCTCAAATTTCGTGAATAAGCTTTTCTCAAGGGATATCTAGGAACTATGAATTAAAACAGAAGGTGCTGGAATCACGAAAATGACACACCGTTAAAAATATTCATCAAGAAACTAAAGATAGTCAAAAAAGTTCAATTCCAAAGTTTATAGAGATGAATCGGGTTTTTCCTGTTTTAAAAAGGATGAGACTAAGAACTGAGTGAGTCTAGAGTAGTTGAAGCAGCTGGGGTTTAACTGGACCTTTTAAAACAGCTTTGTTTCTGGATCAAAAATCAGGTAGTTATGGTAGTATTTCTGTAAAAATATAAAGCCACAGCAACGTTCAAAATTC
>JAMKCH010054977.1:0-10759 GCA_023653785.1 Ophioderma brevispina | reverse complement strand
ATAGTGCCAGGATTTATTATATTTTCAATTCCACGTGAGCAGAGTGCTATATTAGTCTACTGTCGTCTTTGAAGCCGATTGTGGGAATCAAAATAGGATCAATTGTGGCCAGATAGAAATCGTGGTGATTATCTTGGACTGATATAGTGTGGAATATAGTGTCGTCGAGTGGACTTATTTAATCTTGTCGTCTTGAACTGCTGACAAACGTTAATTTCAGGACTGAGAAGATTCGCATGGAATATACCATTGGTATCTATGTGAACTTATCCTTGTCATTTTGGCTCTTCGCTGTGAGGACATAACAACGATGAACTGCAACGCCTTTCAACTAGGACACTAGTGAACTCTTTATTAGTATTATAATCTTAAATATTGTGTGTACTTTTGTGTTGGACATACCAAAGTCTGAACCTACCGATTAAAAGTCATTAAATCTGGTAATATAATTAGAAAACTTCAGATCACTTGTGCGCAAGGATCTTTATTTGTGTTTAAAGTATTTCTGACACCCCCCCAAGGACACCCATGCCGCTTGCAAGCATTTGCGCTATATTTATTTACAACATATATAGTGGCTTCTGGTTCTGGGGGGGGAGACACCATATTTTGCACTGGGGGCCGGAACACTAAATGTAATTGCGCCAAAACAACAACAACCTATTACATACAAACCATACAACATTCACTATGCGGTTAAGGCATGCTAATCTACCATGAGCTCAGTTCAGTAGCCTTGGATAGACATGTTAGCAAACAGCTACCATGCATGTCCTGTGGTATCATAAATCACTACAAAGTGATGTAGTGCTCAATTAATTGGTGAATGAAAGCTTTTTAACTGCGCCATGGGAATTGTGATTTTATTATCTCATAGTTAAACTGATTTATGCATGTATTAAAATTGGCACATTTGGTGAGTTCCACATGTGGAAATACACCGATCCCCTTGAATATCCCCATTGGAAATACACGTCCGCTTGGTATTCCACATGTGGATATTCACCGAAAAATGTGTATCTCCGCACGTTGGTATATTCACCGATCCTCGTGAATTTCCACATGTACTATGAGTCCGACGGTCCCTGTATGCACCTGTGGAAATTCACCGAAAACTGTATCTTCCACCCTTCCCCACGTTGCTATTATTCATTATCCCCGTTCATTTCCACAATTGGATGTCTCTGCGAGAACTAAGTTGTACGTAAAATATTAAATTTTATGACAGGTTTTTATGTCAAAAAACAGTAATTTTTACACGATTTTTCATTATTTTACTGTTGAAAGAGGCAATTCTAACCGTGTACTTCCGGATTTGAGGTACTATATTTTACGCGATTTTAAATGTTTTAGAAGAGCATATTTTTGAAAATACTTTTCTCTGCAAGAACAAGTTGTAGCGTAGGATATTTCAGTTTGTATACAGACATTGTATGCCAAAACACCGTATTTTTCAATGGGATAGACGGCCACCAAATTGGTACCCTGCGTTTAAGTTCACCAAAGGAATCAATTATTCACGCAGCACCGTGTACGAATATTACTTTCAGTGAACGGTATCCCACGCCCCCAATCTCAATCAAAAATAATAACCTATATAGATATAACATGATAAATGCACCGTGTATGAATATTACTTTCAGTGAAAAGGTATCCCACACATCTCACCGGAACCATTTAGAGGTCTGCTACCTTGGAACATAAATGATAATTTTTCATTATTTTCATTTTTTGATTTTATCATAAAGATCATATGTGGTGATTTAAATACCAAAAACTCACTTGATTTGGTCCTAATGAACATTTTTGGCGGCTACCGTCACCCGATAATGGCGCAAGCTCGTCCTTTTACGTCCCTAACTATCCGACTTGCTTGTTTTTTCCGATCTTTTCCACACTCTCAAATAACAACACCAAAAGTACAAATAAAAGAGCTCTGTCTACCTTCCACTTCCCTCCCCCGCCGACCCCCTCCCCTCGAACACCTGTCACAAACCGTTGCGATTTTATGAAATTTACATTCGATTAAAGATCATTTTGGGCAGTTCAGAAATAGATTCAATTTTTAAAAATTGTAAAAAAAGATAAATTTTCTGTCTTCATTTGGATTCTGCATCTCTTTCTAAATCTGAGCACAAGATTTTGAGCAAATCTAGAGCATAAAGTACCCAGTTTCGCATATTTTTGTCTGGGAATTGCGTAAAAATTTAATCTTGCTCAGCACTTGCTAAATTATTTCCGGAACCTACATTACACGCATCCAAACGGCCAGAAAAACACGGCTATCAATATCCCTGCTACCACCAATTGATTCATAGAACACGCTGCACACTAAGCGCGTGCCGCCAAATGATGCCGATTTCAATGGATGATAAGCCACTATTCAACCAAACCATGCCAATTAGCTCCAATTCAAGTCCCGTCATCTCGACACCAATGATCTGAATTTAATCCAGCTCCTAAGTTAGTTATTTGTACAGGTATCAAAATGAGCACGATTTTAAGCTTTACTTCACCTCTTCTGATATTCTATGATACATGGATAATTTGCTCATTTTAATACCTGATTTTGACTATTATTTGTTGGCCATTTTGGGATCATACGGACACTCACTTTTTTTCACTGTACTTTCGTTTTAATCAACTGATTTATTCTAACGGAATAATTATATGAAATACAATTGAACGGGGATCGGTGAATATACCAACACGCGGAGATACGCATTATTCGGTGAATATACACTTACCACCGTGCGGAGATACACATTTTTCGGTGAATATCCACATGTGGAAATACACGAATTTTAGCGAATATCCACATGCGGAAATACACATTTTTGGTGAATATCCACATGTGGAAATTCACGGAGATCGATGAATATATCGGTGAATATACCAACGTGCGGTGATACACATTTTTCGGTGAATATCCACATGTGGAAATACACAAATTTTAGCGAATATCCATATGCGGAAATACAAGCGGATTGGTGAATCTCCACATGTAAAAGAGGAAGCGGATATGTGTATTTCCACAAATAAGAGGATGTGGAAATACACATTTTTCGGTGAATTTCCACATGTGGAAATACAAGCGGACCGGCGTATTTCCACATGTGGAAATTCAAGAGGATCGGTGAATTTCCACTTGTGGAAATACACCAAATCGGTCCAAAAAATAGTTCCTTTATGATATAAGTAGCGCGCGGACATGGGCCATTGTGAGTCTATTGTGTTGTATTCCAGAGTCTGTTTGGTGTAACGGCTGCCTCATGTAGCCTCTTTGTAGCAATATGAAGGCCAAAAGGTCTATCTAGGCGTCACTTACAAGCTCCATAACAAAGGGCAGCTATGCAACATCTTCCTGTTTCTTCATATGGTCATTGAATGGAGCCATGCTCTAAGCTTTGCTTTTTCCAGAGAGCATGCCCCTGAAGTTTCTCAAACTTTTCTCATTTTTTCTTAATACAAGTATATTTTGGGGATAAAAAACACCTTGCGTAAAGTCGTTGAAAAACACCAACTCAAAATTTATGGTGAAATATAACTATGGCCATTATAGAGGGCCTCCTTCTTTCCTTATCCGGCGATGTCCTTTCGCTTCAATAAGGTCATGTGATCCCCCAAAATCCTTAACACATAAAAACCCTGACTTTTTACACTCATTTTAACTTACAAGGAGCTAGTACTTAGTGGATGTCTGTGTACTGTAGGCCTACAGTATAGGCACATTGCAATGCATTATGGAATCGATTCAAAACACCCTATGGGGGTTGGAAAAGTTAGAGTTAGGGCCTACAAAGTTTTTTTCCTTGCTTGCATGTTCGTTTGTTTGTTGTATTTATCCATAACTTTTATAGAGTACACTTTACCCCTATGATGTTATGCATTTTTGGAAAGCTTATATGACAAAATCAACCAAAATATACACATTATTTTTGGGTCCCGGCATTTTTTGATCCCACCTTTTTAGGTTCGATTTTTACCCCCCCCCCCTTCTATAGGCCCCCTACATGGTCTTATTTTTTGACACCCCATGCCTTCAGACAAAAAGCAGAAATTTCAGAGGCGGGGAGGAGGCTGACCAGCGGTTGATCCAGCCCTATTCTGATGTGGGCCCTGACCAGTTGGCTTTAAGGTAATAAAAAATCATTTAAACATGCGTGCAAAATAGAATTTTCCAATTGAAAAATATTTTTATGGTTATACTTATAGGATATAGCTGTTATATTTCAACAATAAAACACATCATGATTTTCGGAGGTCCGAGAGAAATAGAATGCCTTATAAAAATCATGGCATTTTTGCTTTAAGTAGGCTGTTATATCAGTGACGGCAATAATTAGACCTTTATAAAGGTCTGTGGCAGCAACATTGGGCAGTACTTGGCAGTCCTGGGCCTCAAGTCCAGGGTTTTCTGTTTATAGCTGTCCTCCAGTTTTGTTTTGTTTTGGCTCCATTTTTATGTTGTCCTTTTTATTTGTTTTGATTTTTCTTTTTTTCCTTTACTGTTGTGGCACAAAAACTCAGTTTGAGTATAGGTGCCAAGTCAAACCATTCAACCAACCAACCAACCAACCCACCACATTGGGCAGTACAAAATCCCAAGGTTTTCTTTCTAAGTCTGAACTGTATTTACTTTTCGTTACCTGCATATATAGACCAGTTAACAGCAATGTTGGTAAACATGTTAGGGCCTGGTATCTTGAAATAGGTCGGCCTGACTGTTACACACTGGGCAATTGTATCTGTTAGAGTTTAATAATACTATGGGCCATAACGATTCGCAGGAATGGATTCGCAGGCAACAAAAGAAGTGACGAAGGATGTTAACTGGTCTATATGCTGTCAAGGTCATGAAGGTCGCACATTTAAAAGAATGGAAGATACGAGCTTTGGGTAGGCCCTATGACCTGTCAACTGATAACAAAAGAGACGGAGTTAATTATACAGACGCGAATTACTCAGGCAACTGATTTACACTGATAAGCAACATAAATACAACTATAGTCTATTGCCAGTAAGTTTCAGTGGCTGCTCACATTGCGTGTGTTTATTTGGGTTCAGGTCACTATCTGCCCGAGGAAGATGCCACGTGTATTGTCCATTTTGCCGTCCAAACGGTTATCTCTTTATGTCAGGTATCTTATCATTTTCGGCTTGTGTGCGTCGAATGGATATTACTTACTTAAACTTCACCACAATTCTATGGAATTGAATTGCAAATTTGCCAGCAGCAACAGCAGTAACAGTTGGACACTGTTCAGGACTATCATGAATAACATGCCGCCTCTTGTATGGAAGCCTGAAAAGTTAAACCCAGATGTGAGTAACTACTGCTGATGGTATGAACCTCTCCCATGTAGTGTGCAAATGGACCTAGGCAATAAAATCAATATGTTGGTAATCATGATACTCCCTAGCATTCTCAATGATAATGGTGTTTATGCTTTATTCCGAATAGGCTTGATTGATTTCTTTCATCCAACTCTTATACACCAAGGAGACTTAGGTGGCTCAATGATGATTAATGGTTGTGTATGTCCACCCTAGGTCCAATTGCACAAAAACTGGGGGAGCTAGAACTTACGCGTAACTACTTCTATCACTATACCGTACTTTTATCATAGGTGCGATTATGTAGAAGCACACCGTTATTAAAAATAATGGTGTTTTGATAAGGTCTGGTGAGCCTATTAGACTCCGACCTAGCGGCGAGCCTTTAGGTCGGAGTCTAATAGGCAAGCCAGACCTTATCAAAACTCCATTATTTTTAATAACGGTGTGTTTTGAATTCTTTATCTTACATGTACGTCGTGACAAGAACGAAAATAGATTTTTTTAAATAATTATTCATTAAAATTGAGAATATAGTTCGTTTTTTTAAATATTTTGAAGCAGCTTTACGTTTTTTCTTAATTAAAAACACCAATTGAGCTGTTATGTTCACTTGTGCCGGAGTCTAACACCAAGGTCTAGCCGATAATAGGTTTACTCGTCTAGAGAGATAATGTTATTGTCAAGGAAAGCCTGATCTGAGTTAGAAATGGTCCCTGATCTGTTGAGAAGATTATCCTATTAACTGGTTAAACCGTGTCTAATTGTTATTTATTAGGTCAGGTTTGGATATTTAAGTAGGTACGGTTCAAATAACCTTTTCACACATATATCTGTCCCCGGATTCTGACACCACGATTAAAGATCTTTATACAGAGTTCTCCGCAGTGCCATTACCGTATGCTTGTTTTTGGCTAAGATCATGTGATCCAATGCAGATCACCCTACCCATTGCCACACCTCGGTAGGGGGGTGAAGCTGTCGGGCCCTCGGGCCACTTGCTCCGGGGGTACTGCGACCACAACAGTGTTTCTGTATTGGTGTGACCTTGATGGGTCACCTTTTTTTTTCTTTTTTTTGTCTATCCAAATTTCGATGACCGATCCCAATATCCCTCTTCCTTTTCACGGAGTTGGCTCGTGTTTAGGAACGATGCCACACTCTGTTCAAGATGAAGGATGGATATGCCCTATTATTGAGGTTACGGACCTGATTCGGTCATTTTTGACACATTACTTGAAAATTTTCGGTCGATTTTGGCAATTGGAAAATAGACAATTATTGTTCAATGATCGTCTTAAGGGGCACCCCGGTGGTGGGTGTCCTTTTTTAAAAAAAAAAAAAAAAGAAGATACCCATCTTAGGCAATGTTAAATAGGCCTATGTCTTAAGGCTATCTTAGCACTCTATTGCGTATAAATAAAACAAAGCAGAAATTCCCTTTTTATCCTCCTTCAATTTTTTTTTAAATCCCGTATTTCAGTGATCTGGCGTTATGGGTAGCAATTGTTACCATTTAAAAGTAAAGCACGTGTTTAAATTGTCTTTTTGAACTTTTCCATGACTTTAAAATCACTACTTTGGCTTATCGTTGTCGATATACATGTAGTAGCTACTAATATGGTAATCCAACAATCACCAATAAGCTTTTGTATTGAGTGACCTGAAGATTTCCATGACTTTTGATCACTATCTTGGCTGATTTCGTGGACGGTATACGTATTAGCTCACCATGCATCAGATGTAATCCACAATCACAATAGCTTTTGTATTGAACCCTGAAGATTTCCATGACTTTGTTGGCTTATTCGTTGTCGATCACTACATGTATTATCTAACCAGCAATGGTCATGTAATCCATCCGACAATCACAATAAGCTTTGTATTGAGTCACATGAAGACTTTCAAGACTTGAATCAAAACTATCTTGGTTGATTCGTTGTCGCTAACCTGTAAATTATCTACCAGCAGATAGTACTCCGACAATCAAAATAATCTTTTGATTGAGTCACCTGTTCTTCTTTCTCTTTGTTTATTGCAACAATAAAGGAGATGTTTTGTCCCTTTAAAATATTGAAGAAATTTGGCATAACTTATAGTCCACTACTTGCTTGTAAATCGTATCGACAGTAAGTAACAGTAGATGGCAATCTGTGTTCACAATTAGCTTTATATTGATTTTTCACTATTGTTTATTTCTGTCATCATTTGTACCACCCTGAAGGCCCTAGTTTTTTTTAGAATGTCCCTTGTTCAAAATTTGTCCTTTATTGGTTTTAACTATGAATATTTCATCATACCGTTTATTTTGTTCTCGCGGATTGTGTCCCGAGACCACTTTCGGAAAAAATCACGGTGGCTGATGAATATCATAGTTTTAGATAACGGTCTCTGTCCGCTTTTCCGTAACTATATAGAACAGTTGAAACAAAGAAAACATTGATAATGAGGAAAAAGGAAAGGGTTCTATATAGATAAGAAGAGGCACAAGCGTTCCGTATCTTTAGAAATCAACGTCCTCGCAATGTTTTTGCCGACCCACCATAAAACAGAGTAAAACCAACAATAAAGCAATGGCTGCCTCCCTCCGCTTCTTCCACATACTGTGTTGCCTCTTTGCATATACACTACTCGGTAGTGATACACATTAATGTATGTGTAGAGTGGCCAGGTGTAGAATAGTGTAACCTGGTATGCATTGGCTCAGATACTCTTTTTTCTCATAATTGCAATGCGCGCTAGGTGAAGATGTATTCTTGAGCGGTCGGTTTATTTAAATCAAGACGACTGAGGTGTCATTTCATTCGTTGTGTGTGGCCAATGGGTAAGGACAAAAATTTAACACACCCATAGCACCCAACATCCAACAACTGATATTTTTGGCGATTGTTTGTATCGAATTTTTTTGGGGGGGAAAAAAAAAACATTAAGTGTGTATACAAGCACCCAACTAATAATATTCCGTGCAATTTCAAAATGTCAGCGCCCGCACGGACACTGGTTTTTAATGGGTTTCACCCCCTTGGGGCTAGACGTATATGTATAATTATTAGCCCCTTGCTTGCTTGCCCCATCCATCTAAGTGCAAAATGGGACTATTTGGAATATTTTCCATATATGAGTTACCTTAGCTTACGTTGGTCATTTGATAGCTGACTTATATTCTAGTGCCAGCGGAGTAAACGTAAAGCGCTTTGATACTTTGTGGTAAGGCCAATAGTTCTAAAGTCACATTTATTTTTTTCATAATTCTTTCAACCCAATTTTTACCTGTTAATTTACTTACTCCTTCCCTGTTTTAAAATGGGCTGCCCTTAGCGGCTGTCACTCCTCTCTCTCTAAAGCAATGTAACTATTAAATTTGAATGTAAGCAATCATGTCACAAAGAACAATTCTTTTTTGTCAGACCATCATCACTAATTTTTTTGCAGCCCTTTGAATTTTTCCACATGGAATGTGAGAAACTGATTGTGGTACATTACTTAAGCTTGAGTTCTCATAATGGACTGATGTACATTAAAAATATTTTTTTGTTTAAAATTAAATCAATAAGTTTTACCAGATTCTTAAATTTAGAAATTTTAGATATGTTTAAAAATAGTTTTGTTCAAATATTTTCCCTCTCCAGAGGTAGAGTGAGTGTAACCATGGGTCTGCTAGTAAGGTCAGGTGCCCAAAGTGCTACAACTTGGTCGTAAAACTTCAATGCCAATTAGTGAAATGGTTTACTTGAAAAGATGTATACCAGATGATCAAGAAGGCCCTTTAAAATGCGCAATGATGACAAAAAGAGGCATTAATCGTGTTTGGACTATTGACCATATTTGCATTAATTCAGCCCATTCTGGATGACTGTATAGTATTTTAAACCCCAATGTGTACCGTCGTCGAAATATATAACCTAAGAAAATACTATAACTGGCACAACACAATCGATACGACTATCTTGAATCGGAGTCCGACTACGACTATGGGGCCGTAGACCAAATACCAACTATATAACAAATCTGTGGTGTTCCCCATATCGAAAGGGCTGGGGAAAACCAAGTGTAATTTCATAATAAAATATTAAAATCATATAAGTTCGTTCCCGCCGCCTAAAACTGGCAACATTTTCTTGAAAATGAATAAATGTCACCTCAAGCACTCTTTCCCAATATCAGTGACCAAGGAGATGTATGACATCAGCAACCATGAGCTAAAGATAGTACAATGGGCCCGGTATGTAGGGCCATTGTTATAGCCAGGTGTTATCACATCGGGTTGAGTAACAAAACACCAGTCTCTTTCACAATAACGGAAACCAGTTACATTATCATTATAGGTCGTTGACCCTAGTTTTCTTCTGAAAACGCATTTTTTGTGTAAATGAATAGAAATTGAATGTTAAGCAATAAGCCACGGATTTTAATTCTGCAACAAAATGGTTAGGTCAAAGCCTTGCCCAGCAACATCCTGCCATGATGTGTGTTGTCTTTCTTCCTTTTCGATAATGATGGAAAATATGGTCAAAGTTAATGAAACACGCCACTAATAGAAGCTCAAGATTTACTTATTGTGAATGAGGATAAGTATTTTGGGGTCTGGGTTGCTTACGTCATTAAAAAAGACCGTCTAAAATAGGAGAGGCGGTAAACACCTGAATCTTTCAAACGCGAGACAATATAACAATGGTCATGCACTCCCAGATGAAAAGGACCTGAAGTGTTTTCTACACCGCTTACCGACCGGTAATTGAATATCTTTAGCTCCATGGTTTGCTGACGTTAGGTATCTATTGGTCTGATATTGGGGAAAAATAAATTGAAGTGACATTTACTTCTTTTCAAAAAAAATGTGCCAGTTTTATTTTGCGGAAACAGACGGTTTATGATTTTAATTATATTATGAATTTAACTTGGTTTTCCCCCAGCCTCGATGGGATGGCAACAAAACAACAGCAAAGGATCATGCCCCATAGTCTATGTAGGACAACGTTGTCTCTTTACAACTGAAGAAATGAAATAAATAACTGAATTAGCAAGTGGCATCTGCTTTGATAGTGATCTGTTTAATTGGTTTAAAGTATTAAAGTAAAAATCAGATTCTCCTAAACCTCTTATTTATACAATGCCATACACTAGGGGGGGCACAAGTTATTTATATCAGTAAAATCTCACTAATGAGATGATGGACAGAACTACAGCTGTCATTTATACGTTCTATACTAAGCGAAAAAATAACAATTACAAGTTCACCCAAGAGAGTTCAAGTAACTGTTTTGGTCAATAACTTGTAGCTTTAAATCTGTACCATTAATACACACCAAGAAATGCTGTTTATGGTTGCCTAAAGGATTTTACAAAGAGCTCACCGTACTCACTGTGCATTGCTCCTACCCTCTGGTGAAAAGCACAATGATAATTAAAGAAGAAACGTTGT
>JAMKCH010054976.1:0-74958 GCA_023653785.1 Ophioderma brevispina | reverse complement strand
AGGAGATTTCTTACATTTGATTGCAAACTCCCTGCTTGGAATCCAATTACCTCAATGAAATATGCGTTTCGAGTTAGAAGTGATGGCGTTCATCATCACCAACTGCAGCACCCGCAGGTAACACAATTCCTGTATGTTATACTATCAAAAATAAGTATTGCCTATTGACACTATGATGATGACGGAATGTGAAGTTCACATGTAATGATTAGAAGTGAAGCATTCGCTGAATATGAGATCGTTGCTCTACCAAATCAATACCAGTTTTATCACGTCCCCACAACCAACATGCCAACAACAAAAACAACAACACACCTACAACCAGTCAGACACTACGACAAATATTACCTACACCATGGACTACCACCCTTCTCTCCTACCACCACCACGACAACAGAAAGGACCTCAAAAAACTGTCAACCAACCTACGGTACAATGACTGAAGATTCGCGTGTTTGCCATTACATCGAATTAGACGTAACAGGTGAATCACAGTCACCTGCTAGGGACGAAACATTATTTTCATGATACTCACCCGCATGAAATCTGATGCCAGTCATGTGTTATGGAGTATTCGGACTATTTCAAACTCGCGAAAACGTTGCTTGGAGAATTTCGGTATCATTAGTTGGCATCATAATAACTGTTACAGGCGGTCATCATTTATCTAAATATTCCAAAGCTGTAAGATGAAAGGTCACAGGAATACTACAAAAAATTCTCTGCAGTTAACGCCACCAAATTACACATAGGCAAAACTGATTACAATGATGGATATGAAACGCGTTTGCCGACAGTACATCGGGGTACATGGAGTTACCAAAAAGATGGAATGGAAAACACAGCGTATGCTTAGTCTGCAAAAAGAATACGAAACACTAAAATGGTCATGTTAAAAAGGTTTGCTTGGTTACTGAGTAAAAACCAACAAGATCGTCATGCTGACGTTGTGTTTTAATTTTTTATTGTTCTACCTTCATTCTATAAAAACAATAAAACTACTTAATCCCAGAACTGCTTACATTTGGAAAGGCATTAAGGATTAGATGGACACGTTGCGTGTGTTATTTTTTTTGTCGGTATCTAAAATGCCCCATAGTATTTTCACACCATTCCAGGAACCCATTCCCCATGTAACATATAGAGTTTATACAAACTAGGAAAAGAAAAAAATGGAATTACGTGATCGTTTGAAACTACAGTATAAGCAAAAAAGTTTCTAACGTGTGCCTCAATCTTAGCCTTTTTGTTAATTTGTGTTCCCTCAGGAGGGAGAATGATGACTACAACCTGATGATCACCGCAAAAAAGGGATTTTGGTAGCTGTATAGTTTATTGTAGATTAGGGGCATTTCCTCTAAAACAAGGCAAGGGACCTGTGCCGTGATTTTTTGAAAAGTGCAATTAATGCAGTTAAGGGACATAGGGATATGAACCCAAAGGTTCAGTTAACCAAAACTGTGTAAGGTTTGTTAGGAGACATGTTTTGGATTTTTTTTCGATTTTTAGAACCATTTTTTTTTTCAAGAGTCCAAATAGCATTACCAAAATTGTTTGTAAAGTAGCATTTTTTTCTTAGAGTAAGGGCATCATATTATGGTGGTCGAAACATATTAATGCCAGTAGACCCATTTGGAGACGTTTTTGTTCATACACAAATGAAACATTCCTGGCCTTATAATTCTCACTGGAATGAGAAAAATATGAACTTTATCCTGATACCAAAAGTCGCAATTTGATTGGAATAAAGTAGCGTTTTATTCGTGCACATTTTTTTTATACACACGGTTAGGTTTGGTATGGAATTCGTATTAATGGGTTATCATCAATGTGTATAACATTTGTTGTCTAAATTCTTTCATATTATTGGTGAAGCCCTTGACGGGCGTGACTGTCGCCTGGTTGACACTGTTTTTCTGATTTTAGCTATGCTTTTGATAAAGTGGACCACCATATTACTTAAGAAACTCCATGCTTGTGGTATTCGAGGACTCTCTTCTGGATCAGGAATTTTCATCAGGGAAAAGGCAGCAAGACAGAGGGTGATTTACAAAAGGGGATTCTATGATGGCAACAGCAGTGTCACTTCTGGAGTTCACAAGGGTCAGTGCTGGTCTGTTCTATTCCTTTTATTTGTTGCGGATATCAAACATGGTTGTCTTCTCCCCATATTTCAATTTCCTGAAGATCACACATTGGTGAGACCAGTTCGGAATCTCGATGATCGGTCAGTTCTTCAAATGATCTTGATAAACTGTACTATTGGACCAGTAAAGAAACAAGCTTCAACTTAATGCCTCTAAATGTGCTGTTATGCATTTCTTCTAGATTTAAGATGTTGCCAAATTAGATTACTCTTTGGGTGGTGATGAACGCTCTACAGTCGTTTGCTGATTTTTTTAACTACTTGGCGTTACGTTTCATCCCAATCTTGCATTTTCTTCAATATTGATCCACGTGCAATAAAATCTCCCGTCTTGGTGGTTTTATCATCGATGTACTAAGAATATGCACTTCTCTGCTTTATTGCACTTATACAAAGCTATTGTATCACTCATATGTGTACTGTGCTGTTGTTTGGGCTGCATTAATATTTCCTTTATTCAAGAAGGCTCGAGGAAAATAACTCGGTGGCGAATGTACAGGAAAAAGGGTCTTGGTCTGATAATGGTCAAACGTGTTAAGTATATTGATAGGTTGTCGGATTGGCCTTATGAAAGTGATGCTGTTTAAGTTCCAAAGGCGGCAATTTTGCTTCCGACTTCTCAACGGCATGGGTCCAACCTCTTTCATGGATTCTTCGTGAAAGTGTGTGAATGGAAATAGATTTCTGCACTGGCGTGGCACGGCCAATTATTTTCTAATTCTGTTAGGTGTGGCTTCCCTTAGACTATGGGAAGTATCATGTTGATATCCTATGCTGATTTCTTTATATCAATTCAGTCAGTATGGAAGCAGCAATTTTTTTTTTTTCCTTATTGAACTGTTGTTTATCCGCTTGCTTATCAATATGCCAATGTTTTTATGCGATATTGGTATGCATGTATATCTTTTATCTTGCCACAGGAAAGAAAACCCACCATCATTGTGTTTGGGCGTGTAGCCCCTTTTTCTTTCCTGAGTGACTATGTTGCCTAGGCTTTAATGAGTAACTCAAATAAAGATATTATATTATTACTCATAATTATTTAATTTGGTCCTGCGTTAAAGACACTATCAGTGATTTGAAAAAATTTGAAATTTGCAGGGAATTAGCTTCAAAGAGAGAAAAGTCTGTAGAATTATACATAAGTTACCTTTTCCAGCTGTAGAAATGACAGAAAGGAAGAAGAAAACGGCAGAGTTGTTCCAGATACGACTCTCCATTCATACGTGTTGTAGAAGTGTCCGTTCGGACAGTTATGACTAAATTCATTTCCGATTCATCCTTATTAGGTTGATTCGGGTCTTATCATTTGAAAGGTATTTAGGATACCTGTACGTGTTGCATACATGCAAAAATCTGATTTTTGATGATTTTTTCGATTTGTTGATTTAGCAACTCACTGATAGTGTTTTAACTTGGTAAAGTGTGTATGACAATGCATAAAACTATAAACCAATAAAAGGTTTTTTTAGAAAAATCACGAAGATTTTCAAAATTCGGAAACGTTATTGTTATTAACTAATAACTCAAAATTATATTATTTTGTTATCGTTGTTTCTATTTGTTGCGTGAAAATCTCACAATTAATTCCCCTAATAACTCGACTTGTGTCCACGCCATACTAAGGAAAGTAGAAAAAATTTTTTACTGAAGACAAATGCCGCGTGTTCAGATGAGGATTAGATTAGAAAGGCAAATGAACGTGATCTTTCAGCATATAAACAAATAAATGACAATCGCATGAAATTGAAAGGACCTGACTTCGTGAAGCAAATTGGAAAGGTACTTTTTATTCATGTAACCCTGTATTAAATACAAACCAGAAAAAAGGCCTTCGATATCTTTAGTAGGACCTAGAGTTTCTTTAAGAATTCAGAATTCTTAAATTTAGTACATGCATCAAGATCAGTCAATTTGAGTCCATTTTCAAAATAGGGTCTTTGTAATGTGAGCATTGTCAGTTTCTGGTTTAAGTCGATGGCCTCTATTATTGTTATCCTGCTGGGGTAAAATGGAATATAATTATAAATAAAAATAGAAGTGGCATCAAGGTTTACTGTCAATGGGTAAACATGATATGGCCAAGGATGCAAACAGAAAATTGATTATAATTTGTTGTCATGCTGGCTAAAAACATCCAAACGCGCGTACCCCAAGCACACACACAAACATACAAACACCCAACAATCATAGTTCATCCAATTCCATGAGCGGGATTTGGATAACGACCCAATTTTCGGTTAAAGCAATAATAGCCACACTTTTTTGAAGAGCGCCCCCAATTTTCATAAATTTTGGATGACATTTTTACGATGCGTGCATTGGTAACTGGCATAGTAAACTTACCTGGCATGGTAAGCTCAAAAATGTCTATGTTCGCACACAAAGGAATTGTAATTGAAACTTAATATCGGAGATCTCGATTTAGAATAACCTTCAACGGCTGCTGGAAAACGGCCCTTCCAATATGAAATAGCGGAAAATAGCGCTATGTACGGATCTAGCTCATCAAAATAGTTGTTTTATTAGTTCAGGAAAGTATTAGACGGTCATTTTCTTGAGGGTGGCAATGGCACCTATTTCATCACGAAACGGACATCAACTTAGCAATTCTCCAGCTCTGCCGTTAAGTACAATCTGGAATCACAATTATAATTACCAAAATTCGTTTTTTATGTAAAATCCGCCTTTTTCGCATTCCTCGTAGCAGGTGTATGTGGACTTTCTATCAATTACAAACATAAATGTGCAAAAATATCAATTTTTTAAAATGGGCGGCGCTCTTCATAACAATGTGCTGTCTGTTATTGTTTTCTTTTAAACGAGGATAACGACAAAAAATGACATCGTTTGTAAGAATTACTGAGGTATGATAAATGAGGTAATATAGTGGTACTTATCACAATGGGCCGATCCTTACACCTTATTCACAAGCTCATTCAGATTATACCATCCCTAATTGAGTCAGCCAATGCGCAACAGCGACCTCTGAAATATATTTTTCTTAATGCATCGGTCAAATATGATTTAAACCCTACGGGCACAAACTTCCATATTTCGTTGGGGTTGCGTTCCACAGGATCGAAATATACATCATGGCTTTTTTAAACAATCTTTATATTTCATTAATTCCGCTTTGTCGGAATGCAGAATTAGTATTAGTCTGTGGAGGGCGCTTTTGCCGCAGTTAACAACAAAAATACCATTGTGTTACAGGCTCTCTTACAGGACAACATAAGCATAACGAATATCTAAGTGCTTATCCCACACAAAGGATTCAACAAGCTGGACTTATAAGGATGAGCGTAAGGGTCTGATACTATAGGCAATCTGGGTTTTTTCTGTCTAAAGTACCCGCTACACCGGAGGGAAAGGTTAAGACTTTTCGGTGTGCCATGATAGTATATTGCGATTAGGCACCTCGGTGCTCAGTAAAATTGTACCACGCTCGAGTCTAGTGCTACATTGGTACTACCGATGCAAGTCTCTACGATTCAACAGCATCAACTGCCATCGCGCTGTGGACTAAGTGCAGTCTGTGCCCGGTAGGTGCCAGTGCCGAAGGTACCCAGATACGGTTTTTGGCATCTGGGACCAAGTAATCATTTGACCAGGCATAAGTGTAATTTTGATTAGTCGATGGAGTAGGGAATAAGCAATAACGGGCGAAGTGGTTGTTGATCATACGAAGTACATTCCCTCTCAACGGGTTCGGCGTCTTTTTGATTATTATTTGGAGTATGTTTCTTGCTTTTAAGTGAAACTGATAGACATCCTAGAGTACAAATTTGATTCCCTTCTAGCACCCATTACAATCTCATTGCGCGCGCCACATTGGAAATTACAGTGGAGGATTTAAAACATGGACTCGTGCTAGGAATTCATGGGATGTCACACACCAGGGAGTTTAAGGATAAAGTAAGCAATCACTGACCTCCCAACGGCAAACAAGTGTGGGCACATGAGCTGATATCGCGGGTTGCAGTTCCATTGATAAATGGCCTTGAGGCGAGACACTCTGGCTGAAAAAACTCTAGGGCAATCTGCGGTCAAAATGTCTCGCTAATTTGAGGAAAGAGTTACAGTTGACTGGCCTAAAACAATGGAACCCAACTGAAGTGAATTGGGTTCGAAGTGACCCAAAGTCCAGCAAGTGTTAGGGAAAAGGGCCCTGTCAGAAGTTAAGTGGGGGCCCTTTAGGGTCGTGAAGTGACGCTGCAATGCTGGACTTAGTGTGACACGAGAGGGGTGTCTGAGGGCCCCGAGAGCAATATTTTTAGGGGGCCATGTCAGGAAGATGCTGACACTGCTGGACTCTTAATCCGCCATCCTGGTTGCTTTTATACCAAATTGTGCCTGTCTTTTAGACTATTTACACTCACAGTGGCAATTGCAAGGAATTAGTAAAGAGTATTGCTTGTGTGTAGAATTACGGTGCAGTGCAACTCATAGAGTTCTAAGGCACAAAGAATTCGTGAGTTGGGGAGATATTTCTCGCCCATGGACGGCAGTTAACCTAGTCAATTAGCATAAATTATAAAGAAAAGTAGCCCTGTGCTGAAATCCGTTTAAAGCAAACAAAACGAATAGAAACCCCTGGCGAGAAATTGCTAAGTTCCAACGGTTCAGATATCTCCATGATAAAGATTCTTGAAAAAAAATTCTTACGACACGCAATTCAGAAAAAAACGTGATTATAACAGCTGCAATTTTAGTCCATTCAAAAAAAATGATTTTAGTATAGAGAAAAATTCATTTGTTCTCATCACCCAGTGACAGTTAAGGCCCGGGCAATTTAGTACACTTTTGCTTCTTTCTATCAAAACACCGAATGATTTAACCAAAAAAATTGTAATCCAGATGTTTTGGTGATATGGCATCCATGTGAGGGGGAAAAAACATAGAATCACCAACTTTAGAGTAAAATGTACTAAAAATAAAACAAACAGAAAAAACTGACTAACATTATTGGTTACCGAGATTTGTTTTTATAACGACTCCAAAAAGGTGGTTAGGACACTTTTGGGTAGCTCGCAGGTACATCCGACACGGAGCTTGTTAACTTGCGGTAAGAAATTTATATTTCTTTTTTTCAAAAACACGAATAGCGAAAGGTTAGGCAATTAGATAAGCTTAGATAATAGAGCCCTACAAACTATTATAAAAATGTAACATATTTCACAAAACATATCATTTCAACGTCGTCGAACCGAATTACGAAAGAAATGGAACAGGTATGAACCTTTTGTGAGTAGTGGTAGTATGGACAAGCAAAGAATGTTTTTTCTTTTGTTGTGTGGATAGCAAAGAATATTTTCTTTAGTTGTGCCATAAAGAAAGGAATATTTTTCTTCCGGTTGAGGGTTCCTCTAAAAACACAAAGTTGTCCATCCATTATAAGCTGCTTTTCCTTTCAGACAATGTAATTGCAGGATGTAGCAGGAAATGAAGAAGAAAAGAAACGACAAGAATTGCGTTAAATTCAGAGAAATTTCACATCACAAATTCGGGGTTACAGTAACTGCGGGGGGAATGGGTAAACTATATTGAAATGAAAATCAAACATTTATCCTGAAATTCTTTATGAGAATAAATAAAAGGGCATCCCTAAAACAGTAGTTTTCGACTCAAGCTGAATTATAGTCCTCGGTTTGTTACCTTCTAGAATATTGGCGTGACAGTCAATCATAACACCTATCTATCCCACTGCAGGTCTAAAAACTGAAAGATTAGCACTTCAAAACTGCTCCTCAACTATTCGAAATCAGACTATATCTTTTTACAGTTTGACCTCGTGTACATAACCGTATAATTTTGAGTTTTATAACGTTGTGATTGGTTCCATAAATTTTGCTAACGAAAACTCCCCGGCAGTAAGGTAAATTTGCTATCAATGCGTAACTATGCGACACCTCAAAGAAGTACCCCAAATCCCCTTTCCCACTAATATCATAATCACAGGATTTCCCAATTTCCGACATTATTGAAATCTTACAAACGCACTTTTTTACATGAAAACAAATAGTAAGTTTCCGAAAAAATGAATTCCCAAAAAAGCCGTTTAGAATATTTTCAGTACAAAATGTGGATTACCTTATTTTTGCGAGGAACCTGCATCCTGTCTTTTCTTTCTGTCTTGCAATTAAAATACCATCGAGGGGAGGGGAACATATCACATCGCTCTCTACCAACTTCATTGGCTTCCAATCAGAGAGTAGTGTATAAGGATTCTGCTTCTTCAAGGGCATCCCACGTAATGTCACCTGCCTATATCTGTGAGCTCATCAAGCTGTACATGTATATTATCAGCACCTGAGAGGTTCTTCTTGATGCCAGCTGACTTAGCAGGGGACTGTAGTGTAAGAGTGTGCGCTTCACTGGATAAAACTTGTGGTGAATTTGACCACAAGTACTTTAGGAATTGAGGTTGGGAGGGGGGGGGGGGTTGGGTGGGGGGAGTTTTGGATAATGTAAAAAAGATCCAGAAAAATTGATACAAGCACTTGCCAACCCCCCTCAAATGGACCCCCAGCTTGGGTTTCAAGGTTATACAGGGGTTCAACATTTAAACTGTTCTGAATGTGTTAAAAGGCACACCATGGTGTTTGTCTGGTACAAGGCTTCACAAAGGTATAGTTTACACTATCTATGCTTATAGTGCTGAGTTTATGGGGTTAAAACACTTTAAAAATGATGAAAAAGTCAATTTTGTGTGAATGGGTCAAAAGTTCAAAGTTGCTTTGATTCAGTAAATATGTGGTGCAAAGTGTTTCATAGCTTAAAGTATGAACTATTGAATGTTTGCCTTATATGTTATGCTTAGTTTTAACGTTCTCCAACAAAATAGGTCACAGGTCAATAGAATCAATGCTGCGAATAGCTGTTGATTTATTCGCCATTTTGGTAATAACACAGAACACGTAAGATAGTCAAACTATCCTTATGTCATTCTATTAGCTAAAACCAACAATTTGAAACCACATTTTACAACAAAATGGAGAACTTTTCATTTTTGACCACTGTAAAAACCAAAATTGACTTTTTTAACCATTTTTCCGTTTGGGGACCCTAATTACCTAAATATAAGTAAAGGTAGATAGTATAAACTATCCCTTTTTGAATCACTGTAACCAGACAGACATCATGGTGTGCTTTTCAACACCTCGGAACATTTTAAAATTTTACCCTGTGTAACCTTGAAATCCGAGATGGGGCCATGGGACAGGGGCGCGTGTGGCAAGTGCTTCCATCAATTTTTTTGATATCAATGTATAAAGTGCTTGTATACCAAAATTCACAATTTTATCCGGATTTGCCACACTCACATAAGATTGTTCACTCCAGTACCCCACTAACTACACCATTCAGTCATGCTTATCAACAGGAATTATTGTGAAAAGATATTTTGGCTTATGCACAGCGCATTCATTTGGTGGAAAACCCTTACTTTTAGTTCAGTGACACTTTCATATCTCATCTCAAGCTCAAGACATTCTTTTTACACAGCATTTCGGTTCCTGATATACATGTTGTTCATATTTTTCTGATGCAGTCCAGATCATTAAAAAAACAGATAACAAACCCATACCATAAAAACATATAGCCGCATTTATTAATGAGCTAAATACATCATGATTTTCCGGATTGTTTTAACTTAAGGTGGAATTACCCCTTAGCGGGCTAAAATAAAAACTATATTTGAAACTGAGGAAGAAATTACCCTTCTATTGATTTTGTTTGACGACCATCGGAGCTAAGACATAAAATAGAATTTCTAACATATACTATAAAACTTGAAAAACAGGGGGGTTTTTCCTAGACTAATTGCCCCGATATTTTAAAGTGGAATATTAACGCTTCTCATCCTAGTACGCAACGATTATCTTAACGAGATGGGATAACAGCTACTTAAACATACTTTATGAAACTACGCATTGAACTAGAAAATAATGCCACTAGCCCTTTGGGAAAACATTTTAAGGGGGGGGGGGGTCACTTGGTCAATAAAGGAAAAAAATAATTATTTTTGCTAACTGTACACCAAGTCCCCCTTAATCAAGTTCTCCTGGGGCAATGGTTATTCCGTCAATGCGTAGTTCAATAAGTATGTTTTAATCAGCTTTTTATCCAATCTCTAAGATCCAATAGTTTTTGAGAAATTCTGTTATAAGGATGAAATGTCCTGCTTTAAATTCACTTTCGAGATATTGGCCAATTTAGTCTAGGAAACACTGTTTTTTTTAGTTTTAGTATGTTTAGAAATGCTATTTTACTGTTTTATTATCAATTAATTAAAAAGTGCTTCAATTTCACAAAATAATTTGGAAACTAGAGATCAAAAGCTTATGTACTTTTTGAGATATGATTTTTTAAGTGGAAAAAAAAAATAAATATCGCAGATGAGGAAAACAATAAAATACATAAGGACATATGATAAGTGATTTTCAGTTGCGAAGTTACTTTTCGATCATAACTTTGAACGGAAGTTCTGATTGTAGTCAACAAAAAGCAATAGAAAGGTTTAATTTCTGCCCTCAGTTCGCCTTTGTAGATTTTATTGTTAGGCTTTTGAAGGGTTAATTCCACCTGAATGTAGGACGCCGTAGTAACTTAACCCCTCATATACTGAGCCATTTTTGTAACTTCCGAAGGGCTTGTGGATTTGCCTTTACAGCCGATTCATATAAATTTTGGTTACCACAGAATATCTACAGTTTTTCTTTCCATTGGTAATCAAAATAAGCACCAAAAGTTTTCCATTTATGACGGGTAATAGGATGAGGAGAGTAGTGAAGATACTAAATATAGGGTTGGAATATGATATTGAGTAGCTTTTACTGACTCAAAAAAATTATCTTATGCAATAAAAATAGGATATTCCGTTGCAAATTTGGTAGTATCTGTAAGAAATCGCAAATTTTGATTTTCTGTCCGAAAACGAGCAGAAATTACAGTATAGTGGCTTATGGGACAGCTGGAAACAGGAAGTGCTCCTAAACCCAAAAAAAACACGCCAGATTGTAATCAATTCAAATTTTGGGAATAAGCTTTAATCAAGGATATCTAGTTCAAACAATGAATAAAACAGGTGGTGCTGGAATCACGAAATGCACCAACAAAATACGTTTATTTGCAATAATATCATGGACCCACATCATTTATATTAAAGCCAAAGGTTTCGCTCACTGTCAAACAGGCGGTGGCTGCCGTGGGATGGGAATGGATTACAGGGTGTGTTCTGCGTTAACAACCACGATCCAGTAAGGCTATACCGAATTAAAATCACTCCGGAGTGATTCTTAATTTAAATTAATTGTTTAATTTCACCATGAGGGGCTAATAAAATAAAGGCTTTATAACAGGCAAAAATAAAAATTTCTAAACATTTGTGAAGGCGAACTAATCGAAATGCGCAGAGTGCCTTTTAATTTATTTGCATAGTTATTGAGTTGCTGGTGCACTGCAAATTTGTTATTATTATAAATGTATTTTTTCTTGCAGACTTATATTGCTTTTAAAGTTATCTGTGCATTAGATTTGGGTTCCGGGGGATTGTTTGCAGATGTAATGAGTACAACGTTACTATGCGTTTAAAGGATGTTACAGCATATTGAACTATTCAAACGTGCTGGAATGAACCCATGAAATCCCCTTTACTTCTTTGCAAAAAATTTGGACAGGATGGCATTTCATTGCATATATTATCACGGTGACGCTACACACTACTGAGAAGTAATCGACCTTGCATGCTTGAAATTCTGTCTCATCTAATGAAGATGTGGCCCGTAATGTAAATAGTATTTATTTAAACAAACCCATGGCAGTCAAGCAGTCAAACTACAATCAATTTACAAGACATGTGGTTCACATACAGCTTGATTTGACATGATGGAGCAGGAAGCAGAAGATCATAGGGGCCTTATCTAAGGAGCTCGTTCATCCCCCACTACCGAAAAAGGTTTGACACCCTTAAGTGTTAGTATGGCCCCTCTATATCAATGCTAGGAAGTTAGTACTCTCAAATCGTGGTGTCACTTTCAATAGGGACCAATTAAGGTTACACCAGGGGTCAAATTTTCAAATACCCACCAAATCATGTTCAAATACACGATATAAAAAAGGTCTAGTTTGTAGTGGGCGGGCCGGCGCAAACAGGAAACGCAAAAAGGGTTGAAACCTTTTTATGGAAAATGTCCATCGCGTATCTTTCAGTCAAAAGAATGTTACAATAAATACTGGACTCAACGTCCCTTCACCAGACGGAGATGAAGACGCAGATTTGAGAGAGTATTAGAATGGAAGTCATGAATTCCATTGCATTAGGTTAATGCAGGACGATTCTTCATTAACCCTTAAATAGACGGAATTTATATGGAGTGGAAATTGAAGGATGGCAAAATCGATGTCAAGGGTGTGTTTTTTACAAGAAGCCAAGTAGAGTAAGGTTTAAAAATTATTTTTAAAAATTGACATGCATCATCTAAAGAAGATTTTTTTTCATTCGGAAGAACTGTTCAAAAAAATAACCGAAACCTATGTGAAAGCCAGAACCATTCAAAAAAATATCCGAACTTTAGACGGCCTGAAAAAAAGGGGGGGGGGGGGGGGTGGGGGGCCGTTCCGAAAATTAACGAAAATTGTTACATAAACCAGGAATAACGTTCTCAGAGAAGAGAAGGTTGAAATTGGAGGCGGGTGTGCTGGGTTAAAAATCGGATTAGGTATTTAATCCTAGATTCTCGCTTGTTAATTGAATCCTGTACATTATGTCAAACCATTTACAAGTGTTTAGGCTGGACAAATACATTTTGTGAAACCATCCTTAAAGAAATATCAGTGATTTATCCAAAGATCAAAATATTTTGAAAATTTTCCGGGAATAGCTAAAAGGTGAAGGATAAGTCTGTATAATTCTCGTAAAGTTCTTTTTACCACCTGAAGAAAGAATTGACAGAAAGGGAAGAAAAGAAACGCATGTCAAAAATATGAATCTCCATTTCAATTACTTGTTGTACTATGTGTCCGTACGGGAAAAGTAATTGACTAAAATTTCCGATGTTGTCCATTATTAGGTTGCTTTGGTCTATCATTTGCAGGGTTTGTTGGGAGCTTGTACTAGGTACAAAACATTGCAAATATTGATTTTGATGATTTAGCAAATCACTGATAGTACTTTAATGTGGAGAGCTCTTATAAAGAGAACTGTGACATTCTGGTTCTTGATACATAATACATGAACAGTGCTACTCACGCTAAACTGGGAGATGAAGGGCAAATGCGACAACAGCCAGAGATGCATTTATTAAAGTTACCAAAATGAAGATGCAAAGGTGAATAAAAAAAAAAAAATCCAAGAACAAAACCAGGTACACTTTAATATAGTAGCGGGATGGATGGAAATGGCATAATGCCTCCACAGGGTACTAATTTATGTACTAGAGTATATTATAGTTATCTGTATTGGAGCCCTGACATTGAATGCGATAAATTGCCAGGCCAAGGTCTAATCAACCCTTTCCTTTTTTAGGCATAATTCAGTAGATTCAAATAAATTATGTGGGCACGATTCCGCCAAACCGCAATCGCCCACCTCATGCTGAGCCGCGATTCCCTGGCTGGTCAGTTTCTCGTTCATGCCAGGTAGCTACATATTCGAAACCAAGCCATCAAGTATCGTGTTTTTTCTGTTTTTTTTAAAACGGCAAGTTTTTAATTTCATGTTATACTTGTTAAATAATGTATTAAGGCATAAACTAGGTTCTAGGAAGAAATTATGGGCTGTGGTGAAATGATGTAAAATCGAAGATTTTTATCGAATGACTGTGTCGTGGTAGGAGCGTTGTGCTGCTCTCAACGTTCTTCATGGAATTTTACTCTAGAAATAAGTTTATTTTATGTTCGTCAAAATACTCCAAATTGATTTAATCATGCCAATTTACCTCGGTATAGGGATTATTTTGGTAACATTCCCGGCTTCTAGGTAATCAGGAATTTCCATGTTAGGAAGCAGGAGAGAGATCACCCACGTAATTGTACAAAAAATTTCAATCAGTTTGCAGTCGCCATCTTCTGCCAAGCTTGTGTACTCAATGCGAAGCGTGAAGACACGGAGTGTCAGGATTTGACCCCCATCACTCTCCAGCGAATCTTGTTGTGTTACGTGTATATAGTATTACGGGCATTAGGGTTGTACAGTAGTGGCCGTGTGAAGTGCGGGGCCCCTGTATCGTGTTTAATCCTTGAAGAATGTTGATAATCGTATTAAGTATGATATTGCAGTGAGGTTAGGGATTATTGGATGTGTTAATACTGTAGTATTTGGTAATTACACGAAATTTTGTGAATTTTCACATACTTGGGATTTCTCTCTCGCGCGCTGAAGATGGGATGTATTGATATGCAAAATTGTTTTCTGTGAGGCGTTGTGCACGCACGAGCAGTAGGTTAGCTTGATTAAAATAGAGTTAGGTACATGGGAGAATCCAAAATTGAGATTGTTTTATGGAGTAAATATTGAACTTAATATTAAAATTATAAATTGAGTGGACTGGTTTTGACCATGGTTTTATGGAATGGCAATCAGTAGGAACTATTATCTTAATCACTTTCGTCTGAAGTTGCAGTTGCATCGTGCTTAAAATGATAAAATAATTACAAATATTAAGTTGCATTTGCTGTTCCAAAAATTTAGAGCATTTAACGGACCAGTCGTGAATTAGTGATCAGAATCAATAGTTATTGTTAATTTTTAAAAAATGGAAATTGTGTTAAAGGCAAGAGGAATAGGCTAGATTTTAAATTAAAATACATCTAATGTTAGATTTATGAGATAGTACATGGAGGATATAAATACAGATAGTGTTTAGTGAAATTCAATCTAGCTTAGGAGAATGGTATTAATCAATCTGCATAAAGGTAAAGATGGATTATGAAAGATAGCTTAAAGAAACACTATGCTATTATATGATGATGTTTATTATGTTGTATTGATTGCACCCATCCCAAAGGCGTTTGGATAATAGTCGAGGGGGGTTGAAGTGATTGAGGAAAATAATATGCATCACAACATGTGTTTTATTATGGGATATATAAAAATTGTGTTGTGATTGTCCATGGGTTTAGGGAAGGCCAGTAATTAAGCTAGGGTAATCACTAATGCAATTAAATTACAAACCTAACAGTTAGCCACCGCGCACGTGATTAATACATCCATGACTAACGTAGTAGCGTGGTATGTTATGTGTAATAATAATATTGGTTATCATACTTAGATACCAATATAATTAAATCATTAAATGTACAATAAACCACCGCGCCGGTATATTAATAAATCATTACTAACGTAGTAAGCGTGGTAAGTAGCGTGGTATGTTATGTGTCATAGTCACTTAATTGGTTAATAATATTTTAGATAGCAAATAATTTTAAATCATTAAATGTAACAGCTAGCCACCGCGCACGTGTATAATACATTGATAATAACGTTGATTGTAGCGTGTAGTTCATGTTGTAATAGTCATGTTGGTTATAAATATTTGATACCAATAAATTAAATCATTAAATGTAACAGATGAACCACCGCACACGTGTATTAATACATCCAGTTTACTACGTAGTAGCGCTGGATGTATTGTTAATATCATTATATTGGTTATAATACTTTAGTAGCAATATAATTAAACCCTCTAGTGTAACCGCTAGCCACCGCGCACGTGTATTAGTACATGCATACAACTAGTAGCGTGGGGGTATGTCATGTGGTAATAGTCATGTGGTTATTAATATTTTTAGATAGCAATATAAATTAAATTACTAAACCCAACAGATAGCCACTGCGCACTTGTATTAGTACATGCATACTAACGTGTAGCGTGGTATGTTATGGGTACTAGTCACTTTGGTGGTCATATTTTAGATCGCCAATATAAATTAAAGTACTAAACTCAACAGATAGCCACTGCGCCACGTGTATTATTTGTTTTTTACATGCATTCCTAACCGTAGAGTAGCGTGGTAGTAGGCTGTAATAGTCATGTTGGTGACATATTTAGATTAGCAATTCATAATTAACTCATTCTTCAATGGAACAGAGATAACCACCGCGCACGGGTATTAATACTCCATACTAACGTAGTAGCGTGGTATTTTATGTGTTAATGCATTGTTGGTTGTCAAATTAGATAGCAATATAATTAATCATTAAATGTATAGTAGCCACCGCGCACGTGTATTAATTACATCCATACTAACGTAGTAGCGGGTATGTTATGTGTTAATGTCACCAGTGGTTATACAATATTAGATAGTAATATTAATTAAATCATTAAAAGTATCAGATAACCACCGCGCACGTTTATTAATAATGATGCTAACGTAGTAGCGTGGATGTTATGTGGTTAATAGTCTGTTGGTATCAATATACAGATAACTAAGGTATTATACGATTTTGTCGGTCGGTTATGCCATGGTAATGCTTGATTGCATTATCATGGTATTCGCCAAAGATCCCCAGCGGGTCGTCCCAGACCCTGCGCAAAATTTTTTTTTGCGATAGCTAAATACTTAGAAAATTTTAGGGTTTTACTAGTTAAAATATAAAAGTAAGATATGACTGCCTTGGGATCTGTATTGAAATGATTGTGTTATGGTAACCCTGTGTTCAAAGAAGAACTAGTAATTGGCAGATTTCTTGTTCATTGCCAGGGTACTGATGCTTGTACATCAACCGTGAATGTGGAGTTATAATAAATTGAGTTTGATAACCAATCACATGCAAGCGGTATGTTAGCCTTCCTTCTAGGCCAGGCGTACGGTTCTGTCCCGTTGCCAAACTTACCGCGATATACGTTCCTAGAGCAAAGCAACAACAAAAGCCGATAACCGCCCGCTACAAATTGTGTGTCAGAAGGGGATTTTTGTCAGGAGGAATGTGGGTAGAGGGTTGGATGGAATGAGAGGTACAGACTTTTTATGATCGATTTTTGTCAATGAGACCTAAGCTAATTAATACTGGAGGGTGTGCAAAATTTCGTGCAGTGCTGTCTAGAAATCCAATATGGCCGCTATACTCTCAAATTCATTTTTCAAATGGCCATTATTTTTGGCATAGTCAGGTTTTAAAGCACCGGGAATCTTTTGGACGGGTTATTGACGGATTTTGATCACACCATTACAAAAAATCCAATATGGCCACCCCTAAACCCAAATATGCCCGGAAATCATTCAATTGACATAATTCATCAGGTATTGTGATGGAGGCCATTAATTCTGCGCTCTATACCCAGTAGGAACCATATCTGACATTTCACGTGTGTTAACAAGCCTCAATCAAGCTGACAGCCAATATGGCTGCCTTTTAAGATCTTTAAACTACAACTGTCATATATTTTCATATACTTGGGCCGTTCATTTGGGATTTTGAAGATTTGTCAAAACAAATATACCAGATATGAGTAATTAAGGTCCAAAAGACATACTTCATACTTTAATTAACTGTACTACGCATTTTTGGTGTTTTAACTAAATAACATACAGATGTATCGTAATTTATAGGGTTTAAAGAAGGTAAAAAAAAGGCAGGCCACATTGGCCCACATCTTAACATTTTTGCCTGTTAAAGAAACAGAAATTCCAGATAAGAAGTGTTCAAATGTAAATAACATATCCCATACCTTAATTTACACCTTTTATAATATAATTAGTTGAGGTAACTAAATATACTACACAAATATGTAGTGTGTTACTATTTTAAAAGGCCGGCTTGTTGGCTGCATCTGAATTTTGAAAATGTCCATTACATAGAAACGCCATTTAGTTTCTAGTGTCAAATACAATGCTCTCATAGTGTAAGCATAACAGCAATGACCTGGATCAAGCCTCGAAACTGGCAAATTTGCAGACACTTATTGACGTTTCCTGATGCGTTGGAAATGAAATCTAGAGTGTTCAAGTAACACTTGTAGAGTGTGATCAATTGTACAGATTTTGAACACCTTCATAACACTTTTTTAGGTGTTCATAATGTATTCAGTAACGTAAATAGTATACTAGAGGAGTTAAGATCATTTTAATTATTCCGAGAGCATATTGACTTTTAGCAGCCATATTGGTTTTTTGTGGCAATGTAATGATAAAATTACATTACCAACCTTTCTCGTGCTTAAAAACCTCAAAACCGGGTACTAAGATATGTGTCTCTAATCGAAATATAAGGTATTTTTTAAGGATTTTGGACTGTAGCATCCATATTGGATTTTCAAAAAAATGGCACTGTAAGCCAATTTTGCACACGCCTCCAAAAATTTATTGGCTTGGGCGCCTAATGACCTAAATCTATCAATAAAAAAGTCTGTACTCCATGTCCATCCTTCAGGCTGTGTGCCTAACTTCCACCTGACTGTGTTGTGAGGAATATTACAAGACTGGCCGAACGCGGCGACTTAGAGGATGTTACCAAAGAGGGATGAGAGAGGTTCGCCCATTCCATGGAGGATAAGGGAGGAGAGAGGATGTTACCAAAGAGGGATGAGAGAGGTTCGCCAATGCCAGTTGAGGATAAAGGACGAGAGAGGATGTTCCATGATGAATGGGGAGAGAGGTTCGCCAAGTCCAATGGAGGAATAAGGGACGTAGAGATGTTACCTAAGGAGGATGAAGAGGTTCCGCCAATTCCAATGCGGTAGGGACTAAGAGTATGTTACCAAGGCGGGATGAGAGATGGGTCGCCAATTTCAATGAGGATATGGAACGACAGAGGATTTTCTAAGGAGGGATGAGATGAGGATCACGGCCTTCTGTGATGATGAGGACGAGGGGTGGCTCCTTTGAGGGTGTAGACGACAGAGGGACAGTGAGTGACATGGAGGAAGGAAAGCGAGAGGTGGATCACATGGGCTTCGAAGTGTGATGATAGTGATAGTGGGGACATCCGCAGGCGACGCGGTGCGAGCTTCTAGTGATGAAGTAAGTATAGACTGACCTGAGGGTCCAGATGGTGCTGTTCGAAGGAACGAGGGTCCCCTTTTAAAAAAACCACCGGTCTTGGTGGTTATCGCAGTAGGGCAAAAGTTTAGGAGGAGTGATGCCACTAGTCGAATGAGGGTAGAACACACCCTTAAAATTATAAGGGAAGGGATTCTGATGGAGTTAAAGAGACGGGAGAAGACATTGGTCTGACCCTATCGTATAGAAAGGGCATTAACTTGAGCAGCAATCCGCGAAGATCATCTGGGCTCCATCCCACGACTTCCGACGTACATTGAGGAAAGGTGGGGCTTATGGGTGCCGGTGACGTATCCTCATGGGGAGAGCCTGAATGATAGAGTGAATCATTGTTAGCAAGAGAACGCGTGGGTGTACCCGTGAAATTTTGAGGGTACCATTGAAAGCGAACCGTTGTGGCGCAATGAAATGCGGAGACCGGGAATTTGATAGTCAGACGATCAGTTGTCGGCGTCGCCGGTTTGTCGACTAATCTCAACAGGAGGGAGTAATTCGAGTTTCAATGAATGGGTGAGGAGCATCTTAGAGCAAAGCGAAGGCCCAGCGAGAAAGGGATATGATGCGAATGGAAGGAAAGTAGAACAGGAGAGTAAAGGATCTCCTAGAGAGTAGAACGCTTGAGATGATGGAGGCAACAGTTAGAAGGAGCAAAGGAGAAGGTTGAAGCAGGAAGAGGGAACCGCTCCGTTGGAATAGGAGAGGGAGCACAGTTTAAAGGATAGATATGACCGATTGAGGAGAAAAGATATCGAAAGAGTGGGATCCAAGAGTTTTGAGGATGATTGCTGGAGAGAAGCTGGCGTTGAGCGACAGGAGGGATATTCTTTGTGGAGAAAGAGAGATAAAGGCGACAGGGATCAGGTAGATCTGGGCAGTATCCACAATATCGGGGTGAGGAAATGACGTATGACGATCGGGGATTAGGATACCCTAGTGGTGATTTTGGGGTCGGAGGACAAGGGAAACAGTCAAAGTCGAAGATCGGGAGAAATCAGGGGATGCGAGTGAACGTATACTTGAGGGAGGATGAACTGGAAATAAAATTGAATGGACTCGAAACGAAGGTCATTGAATGACTTGGTGTCTGCCTTATCTCGGATGGGAGTGCAAGACAGAGTGACTGAGCATCGTACTATCGGGAATACACTCGAACTCCGCAGCGGTGGAATCCCAGCGTCAGTCACGCAGAGAGTTATGCAAGCGATAATCCGCGCTGTAAATGTACCGACCACACTTTAAGAGGAAGAAGAGAGGAAGGGACACCGAAGGTGTAGAGTTGCACCTCCAGCAGGGCTATGGAAAGTCGGCTTGGATTCTCAGCAGTTTGCCCCACCACCACTAAAGAGGGATAAACGGGTGTATCGCGTCGCTGAAGATTTCGCATCAAGATGCGACGCAAACCCAAAGGCTGAGAAGAAACCGTTGAAAATATGTATTAACTCCGTGGGAAAGATTTTCGCTGCACTTTGAAACGTTTAGAGAGTACAATAATTGGACCGGCCCGGTAGGCTACCCTCCAACTGTTTACGTGTTGCCAGGGGGATGCTCGTGCGGCCTTTGAGCGCTGGTGATGTCGACCCCCAAGGAGAATGACGTATAGGAGTTGATGGAGGTGATGGTCCAAAAAGAAAAAAAAAGTTTGGACCAGAGTGTACTGGAAAATCCTTTCATTATTACTCGGAGGGAGCAGAAACCGGGGAAGTCTTCACACCTCGGCTCTGAGTAATTAAATATTGACTACTTGGGTCTTATACCCGCTAACGGAGAAGAAGGGACGAGACCGTTTGGCTAGAGACCATCTTTACGAATGCATAGCCGCCCTTGTCCGGAAGGACTTGTTTCACAGGCGAGACCAGAGACATTGGAGGAGGCTATTCGCGAAGCTCAGGCGTTTGAGTCTTTTTATCATAGCGAGAAGACTAGGGGCAGGAATATCTTATTCATGACAAGACTTGTGGAGTCCTCAACTGCAAGCCCGGTCGTTTATATGGCACAACTGGAGGCCAGGAATGAATTCCCAAGATAAGGCCGTGTGTGGATAGGTGTAAAGCGCACGGTTTGAGGAAGGGTGCAAGGCAGAATCAGACAGCGACGATGCCATATAACCGGAGTTTACCAGAGTCTAAGCTTGGGTTTTACCGATGTCAGGTGTCCTTCATTGTATGCGCCTCCCCCATGCGGATGCCGCTGTGTGTTATGCCATGCACACCGGGACATATCGCTCCTAGGTGTCCGTTGGGGAACCGGGTGCCGCGGTGAGGCGTAATTGAGATTTGTTTTTATTCGATTGAGAAAGACAGACATTGCCCTTACCCTGCAGTCACCAGAGTGTCGTGTTCCGCAGTGTAAAAGGAGGTACACATTGCTAGATTGTGTCAGGGCATGGCGGGAAACGACGACCGGCCAGCACAAGGGGCCATGGGCGGGTCGGCGGCTCGAGGAGGCCCACACAGAATAATAGAGGGTAACTGTAGGGGGGTGGCGAGGCGCAGGAGTTGTGTGATACTAATGGGGAAATAACAAATGGTGAAGTCAATCGGGGGTTGTCCAATGAAGAGCGAGGAGGAGGATTATCAGAGAAGACGCGCGAAAGCGATAACGACTTGTCTGAGGTAGGAATACGCGGGAGAGGGAAGCCTGTTGAGGTTGTGATAAACCTGCATGACGTTGAGGTAAACGCGACAGTGGACGATTTCTTGACTTCTGCCAAGGCAGACCTTTATGTCCCAGTATTGCTGGAAGGGGTGGCGGTATCACTTCTTGTGGATACTGGTGTACCGGGCGATGCTCTGTCTCTATAGTCCCGTTACATTGTTGTATACTTGATTCCGGGGAAGAAGCGGCCTAAGTTGGAACCTGCTGCTATAAACCGCTGTTATCAAGGCTGATGGAGGAGAAGTAAAGTTTGGGTGTAAACGGTTTTGGAGATACGGTAGGGGGCACAAGTTGAAATTGAAGTGTGGTGGTTGCCGACTTCGGAAGGGTATGGCTGGGGATGGATTTTCTTGGGGATTCGGGCACTATAGTTGGATCTGGGTCGGCAGGAATTGCATGTTGTGTAGGACATAACGCTGTCACCCACTCTGAGAAAGCGGTGTCCCAAATCTCAGGGTTTGTCCGCCACAGAGGATACCCCACATAACCAACAGTTGGTCCAGATTGTCGTGTTGGGGTACAAGTGGTGGGGTGGTAGTGCAAGAGGCACATATGGAGGCTGTAGAACCGTTTGGCTGTCGACTGCTGGGTGATGGTGAAGTAGTTTCGGCATTGGGGTCGAGAGTGGACGGCACGGCTCAATTAGGACTGGTCGAACCTGATGTAAAGGCCGCTGATCGAGAGCGTCCTTTGGTTGCGAGAGGTCTGGTAACGATTGATGACGTGTTTTCAGTCACGATAACCAACTTATGTGTATTTCCCCGTGAACTAAAACGAAGGCAGCACTTAGCTCATTCGACTGGGTGGACGAAGTGAGGTGTTTCGAATCGAGAACGGCGGAGCTTTGTTCGAAGGGTCTACCCTGGAGAGATACCCATTCACCTTAAGGAGTTGTTTGAAAACATTACTCTCAGGTTTGAGAGACGATCGGTTAAAGTTTTGCAGAGTGTTGGTAAAACTATCAGGATGTGTTTCCGAAAGCGAGTTTGACATTGGGAGAACTACAAAAAGGTGAAACATAGGATGGATACGGGGAACGCACAGCCTATCCGTCAGCCCCTTCGACGCTCATCTCCTCAGCCGAGGCGTGAGGAAGTTTGGAAAGGCAGGTGAATGAGTTTGTTGGAGAAGGGACTTATCGAACCGTCAGATAGTGCTTGTTAAGTCCTGTTGTACTAGTGTCTAAAAAGGACGGGTCCAAGCGCTTGTGCATTATTTCAAGAAAGGTCCTGAGTCACCATAAGGCGGCGTACCCTTTGCCCCGGATAGACGTCTCGCTGGATGCCCTTGGAGGTGCTAAGTATTTTAAGACCCTGGATTTAGCCTCGGGCTATTTTGCAGTGTGATATGGACGACGATTGCCGCGCTAAGCTGCTTTTGTGCTACTCCAGCGGGTTGTACTCATGGAATTTTCCTTTTCTTCCTTTTGACTTTCCACGCAGTCCTTCACAACGTTCGACGTGGGGCGGCTTGATGGCGGGTTTTAGCATGATTGAGTTGGTAGACCCTTCCAGTATACCTGGATGATGTGATAGTGTTTGGTAATATACAGTATCCGAGTCAGTTAGTCGACTGAGGAGTCCTTGAGCAGGTTCGTGGATTCCTAGGGCTGAAGTTCAAAAAAAAAAAACCGTCGAAAAATGCTGCCATTTATTTCAGAAAGAGAAGTAGTGTATCTTGCCGTGGTTTCCGAGGAGGGCATTCAGACGGATCCTTCAAAGATAGAAGCGTACGGATTGCTACTCCTACACGCCAACGCGTGCGTAGTTTCTTGTAGGACTTTTGCGTATATTATCGGCAGGTTATCCGTGTTTTTTGCTGGTAAGAAGGCTATTTGGAGTGTACCACGAGTGTGAGGAGGCATTTTCGAGACTGGAAGGCAGCTTGGAGTGGATGCAAAACCGATTCTGGCTTATTCCGCGACCAAGGGTCAGTTCAGTTCTGGATACGGACGCCAGTAGTTTGCAATCGGGGCTGGTTTCACCGAGCAGATGGCGAGGAACGGGTGAATAGGGCGTATGGGCAGCAAGTCTTTGTCCCGGCCGGAGATGAACTATTGGTGTGACGAGAAGGGAACTACTAGCCATTGTTTTCTTCCGTAAGAGTAACGGCCATTATTTAGGGTGAAGTAAGGTGAAAGTGCGGACGGACCATGGCTCATTGAGGCGGTTATGTAACTTCAAGAATCCGGAGGGGCAGCTGGCGAGATGGCTGGAAGTGCTGTCCAGTTTTCAATATTATTTGGAGTATCGGCCGGAACCGTCATCAGAATGCAGATGGGTTGTCGAGATACATGTATGACAGTGCGGGAGAATGGAGGCAAGGAAGCCCATGGGAAGAAGAGCACAGCGAGGATAGAGCAGATAGAACCAGTGGAGATACACGAGTCGGATGCCAGACTGAACAAATTGAGGGCGGTGAGGACTGACCCCTTTTCGAGGATTACTGCGAGGAGCTTGTTGGGGTCGCCATAGTGCAAGTCGAACTAGAAGCATCCAATAATTTGAACGAGGAGTTGACAGCGATAACCAGTCAACGGGATTTGAACCCTGAAATTGAGGGTTGGACGATGATGGCTTTGGGAGAGAGTTATCCGGTCCGTCCCCCCCCGGTGACTCAATTTCTCCACGTGTCCTTGTGGAGCCCGAATCACCCTGAGCAGATAGGGGGAACAGGTTGAAGGAGTACTATACTATGTCCATATTATGGGAAGAAAGAAGCGGAGAGGAGAGACCTCCTTGGCCAGAAGTATCTGCACTATCACCGGCCCTGAAGACTTATTGGGGGCAGTGGGATCTGTTAGCTGTGAAAAAAGGTGTTCTGTGAAAGACATGGAGAGCGACGATGCAAGACAATTAGAATGCTTGATTGTGTTGCCGAGGAGAGGAGGAAACGGTGTTATATAGTTGCCATGCTTAACCAGTCTGGTGCACACCTAGTGCGAAATAAACCGTACCGAAGTCAAGGATCGCTATTCTGGGTAGGAATGAGTACTGATGTTAGAGCGTACTTTCCCAGTGGCGTGGTCTGGTGTCCAGGAGGAAGGGGCCTCCGAAACGGCACCGAGCCCACTTCAGCAATTACCTAGGTATACTCCATCGGCACGCGTGGCTATCGATGGTGTTGGGGGGGGAACCATTTGACTGAGACGATAGGAAATGTGGTACATGCTTTGGTTGTTTGGTGATTATTGGACTCGTTGGATGGAGTTATGCCATCACATAAAGAGTGCAGAGACGTGGCCACCAAGTAGTATACGAGTTCGTTTGGCAGGTTCGTGTTCCGAATGGAGTTACACTCAATCAAGGGCTCAACTTTGAGTCGAAGTGTTTTCAAGAAATGTGCAGGATCCTTGAATAGACAAGACGCTTGACGACTCCCATATACTCCCAAATCAACGGTCTATGGAACAGTTAAAATCGTACCATCGTAACTCTGTAATCACCTAATGAATCCAGCCCTTTTCATCATCGAGGGATTGGGATCATATATACCGTATGTGGGCCATAGCCCCCTATCTATCGAGTGTGCAGGCAATCGACGGGTGAAAGCCCAAACCTGCTGTGTTAGGGGGGGGAAGGCCTTGAGGTTAGTTCCTTGGATTTGTGAATGGTGGAGTCCCGGGTGAGGAAGATTGCGATACCGACTATGCAGAAGAGTTTGCGTGATCGTATCAAGGCATTCATGAGCGTGCCCCGACATCCTTGGGGATCACTATGAGGCAGACAGAAACGCAATTCTTGATCGACGGCATGTCCGGTGTTTCAAACGGCCAGTTCGTGTGGCTCTACAACCGGCACGAAGACCACAAACTCTCGAAGAATCTAACCTTGCTCGTGGGATAGGTCCGTATTTGGGGTAACACTGTGTCTGTCGGATGTAAAGGTCCTTTTTCGAATACAGAATCGGCACGCCAGTCCCAAACCTAAGTATTGCATGCAATAGTTTGAAATTGTAATGAGGGCCCTGAGCTGGTTGGTTGGAATTATGATGCACCTGCCGGTAGAGTCATGAGATCGGGCCTATGGTTGGTGAAAGAGAACACCGCTGAAGTAGCAGCACGAGACAGCGCAAGCGGCATTTCGTGAGTCCGGAAAAGAAGGCAACTGCAGATACGGTGAAACAAGAGGGAACCAACATGTGGGGGAGTAGGTTCTGAGTCAGTAACGCCCGCGGTGGAGACAGGTGAATAGAGGAGGGGCATAATCTCACACCAGGAAGATCAGTGACGGTGCAGTTGAGGACACAGGGTGGACGGCCTCAAAGTGCAGGAGGAGGAGGCAGTGGTAACGTTAGTGATACAATCATTCTAGTGTAGATGCAGTGCAATGGGGGTGAAGATTGCTCCGGAGTCAATGCTGAAGACCAAGTTTGGATGGGGAAATCTGATGCAAGGAGACTGCTGATGGCGAGTGACTTGGCTGAAGTCGAGGGCGAGATTGAGGTGTCAACGGAAGATGAAAAAGGAAGTCGACCAAAACATAGGAGGAATCCCATGCGGAAGAGACGTAAACCTGCTATAGGTTCCGTTAGGGAAAGTCAAGGTAATGTGAGAACAATAGAGAGTGGGATAGGCACTGGCCTATTGTGTAACTATTTTTTTTATGGTTCTACTGTACTTCGTGGCATACTTGTGTTGGAGAAATATTGGAGTATACCTACGGAGCTTTATTTAATTGTGGGTCCTGATAGTTTTGGATGGCAAAACTGATATGATACTCAGTTGGTTAGATATTGAGGACCCCCTATGGTATCGAGGAGGATGATTGGGATAGATAGCTGATGGGTGTAGTACTTCTAGACATCCGATGCGTTAAGTGACTTGTAAGAAATCCGGAAATGATCAATGACTTGTACTTGCCAGAATGGCTTAACTACTTGTAGATACGGAAGGGTAAGACTTGTAGAACACCGGATGGGTGTAATATTACTCTAGGATACCGGAATGATGTAACGACTTATACATAGGCCAGATGGCTTAATGATTTCAGAATACCCGACGGGAGTAACGACTGGTAGAGTACCAAATGTCATGAGTTTAATGAACTTGTAAATACCAGATTGCTGTAATTGACTCGAAGAATGCCGGATGGGCGTAATGGTTACCTAACAGCAGTTGGATGAGGTTATTATGAGACGAAGGGACACCCAGTTTGGCGTCCAGGACTTTTGAAGGACAATCAGGACATAGAAGAAGTTACTAGATGGCTTTTGTAGTGCAACAGAGTATGTTGGAGTTGGGGCCTTGGTTGATCAGCCATGAGAGTATATTTGGAGATTGAGTGAAGGCCTCTTGGTGTGCGTCTGGCCGAAAATTCATGGTAGCAACACCTTTTCACGGAAAACAGTCCCAACTTGGTAATTATCCTATCCGGGGAATTAGTCCAGGGTAACATTGTCCGTTGGGCTATACTGCGGAACTGACTTGGTCACGTGGTGCAGATCTGAGTGAAACCACCTGCCATGAGCTCTCCAACGTTGCTCCTGTTTCAATCCCTACAAAGGTAGACTATGTACCCCGTAATGTTGGTGACGCGAGACTGTCTCGAACTTAGGGTGTGCCCAGCTTCTTATGATATAAGCGGTGTTGGAGCATCTTTTTCGGGAGCCTAGCAAAAGAGTGGTGACTGATAAAGGCGAGCAATGCGTGACCAGACGGAACGGAACTTCTGAATGGCAAAACCTGGCTGGGTAATATGACCTTTCGTTGACTTAGAGGAGAGATCCATGAACGGGATAAGCTGACAACACCTGACTGCTGTGATGACTACACCTGAATGCTGTGATGACTTCACTGGACCGTAAGATATCGGAAGACATGGAGTAGTTAGGGATAGGAAAATGATAGCGCTAGTGTCGTATTTCCATCCCGCGCTCGTGGCTCTGGTAGGGGGCTGTGTAGCGGATGGAAATGGCATAATGCCTCACAGGGTACTAATTTTAATGTACTAGAGTATATTATAGGTTTAGCTTATTTGGAGCCTGACATTGATGGCGATTAAATTGCCAGGCGCAGGGTCCCTATCCCCCCTTTGCATAATTCAGTAGATTCAAATCAGTCATGTGGCCTGATTCCGTCGCCAATCACCGCATCGTCCACCTCATGGGCTGAGCGCGATTTTCCCTGGCCTGCGTCATATTTCTTCGCTCATTGCCAGGTACGCTAGCTCTTCGAAAACCACAGCCATCAAGTATCGTGATTTTTGCTGTAAACGGCAAGTTTTTAAGTTTCAATGGTTATTACTTGTTTAATCATGTAATTCAGATCATTAAACTACTAAAAAAGGTCAGGAAGAATTATGGCTGTTGTGAAATGATGTACGAAATGCAGATTTTTATCGAATGAATTTGTCGTGGTAGGATGCGTGTTGATGTCTCAACGTTCTGGCATGGATTTACTCTGAGAAATCAGTTTATTTTATTTCGTCAAAATCACACTCCAAATTGATTAAAGCATGCCAATTTCCTCGTTATAGGGATCATTTGGTAACATCCCGGCTTCTAGGTCATCATAATTTCCATGATGATCGGGAGATATATCACCCAAGTAATTGGTACCAAAATCAATCAGTTTGCAGTCGCCATCTCTGGCAACTTGTGTACTCAATGGCTAAGCGTGAATAACACTGAGGTCACGGGATTTGACCCCCATTCATTCTACAGGGAATCCTGTTGTTGTCTCCGTGAATATCGTTACGTCATAGGTTGTACAGTAGTGAGCCGTGTGAAGTACGTTCGCCCTGTATCGTGTGACTCCTTGAAGAATGTTTGATAATCGTATTAATTATGATATTGCAGTGAGGTTAGGGATTATTTATGTGTTAATACGTTAGTATTTGGTAATTCACGATGAAGTTTGATTATTTCCCATACGTGGGATTTTCTCCTCGCTCGTTGAAGATTGAGATGTACTGAGAGCCAAATTTGTTTTCTGTAGGCGTTGTGCACGTCAACGCCCGCAGTTAGGTTAGCTTTGCTTACAATATAGTAGGCCTAACATGAGAATCCAAAATTGAGAATTGTTTATGAGTAAATATTCGTACTTAATTATTTAAATATAAACTTAAGTGACTGGTTTTGACATGTTTTATGGAATGCAAGCGTATAGACTATTATCTTATCACTTCCGTCTAAGGTGCATCTTGATTAATGTGATAAAATAATTACCAATATTAGTTGCATTTGATGTTCGAAAAATTTAGAAGTCAGTAAAGGACCACAGTCTTGAATTAGGTGATGCAGATCATATTTGATTGGTACTTTTAAAAAAATGGAAAATGTGTTAAAGGAATAGAATAGCGAGAATTTTAAATTAAGTAAATCTAATGTTAGATTTATTGAGATAGTACATGGGAGGATATAAATCAAGATAGTGTTTATTTGAATTCCATCTAGATTAGGATAGTGGTCTTAATCATCTGCAACAGGTATTCAGAGATTTTATGAAAGCTAGTTTCAAGGAACACTATGCTATTATATGAATGATGTTTATTATGTTGTTATTGATTGCACTCAAATCAAGCGTTTGGGATAATACGTCGAGGGGGTTGAGTGAAAAAGTAACTTATGGCAATCACATATAGGTGTTTTAATTATGGGATATATTTAAAATTGTGTGTTGATTGTCCATGTTTTTAGGAAGGCAGTCATTCAAGATAGGGTAATCACTAAATGCCAATTAAATACTAAACCTAAACAGATAGCCACCGCGCACGGTGGTATTAATACACGCATACTAACGAGTAGCGTGGGTATGTTATGGTGTTCTAGTATATGGTTATCAATACTTAGATAGCAATTATAATTCAATCGATTAAATGTAACAATATCCCCCGCGCACGTGTAATTAATACATCCATATACCGTATTACTGGTATGTTAAGTGTTAATAGTCAATTGGTTATATATTTTAGAATGCAATATAATTACATCATTAATGTCACATATAGCCAAGCCACCACCGCGGCCCGTGTAGTCATACATGGCATACTACGTTGTACGTGTCTGTCAGTGTTAATAGTCATGTGGTTATCCATACTTTTAGATACCAATAATTAAATCATTAAATGTAACATGAATAACACCGCGCACATTGTATTAATACAACCATACTAACGTAGTAGCGGGTATGTATGGTTTAAGAATTTATATTGGTTATCACTACTTTAGATAGCCAATATATGAACCATTAAGTGTAACAGATAGCCACCACGCACGTTGTATTTAGTACGCATACTAACGTGTAGCGTGGTATGTCAATGTTGTAATAGTCATGTTGGTTAGCACTATTTTTAGTATCGATAAAGTAAATCATAAATCATAACAGAATAACACCGCCACGGTGTATTAATACATCCATACTACGTAGTAGCGCTGGTAATTTTATGTGTTAATAGTCAATTTTGGTTATTAATATTTTAGATAGCAATAAAATTAAATTACTAAACCCAACAGGTAACCACCGCGCACGTGTTTATAGCGTGGCATCTAACGTAGTAGCGTGTATTTATGTGTTAAATAGTCACTTGGTTATCAATATTTTAGCTAGCAATATAAATTAAATTACTAAACGCCACCGAATCCACCTCACGTGTATTAATACATGAATACTAACGTAGTACGTGGTTGTCATGTGTGTTAATAGTCATGTTTGTTATCAATACTTTTAGATAGCAATTTTAAATCATTACATGTCAGAGAACCACCGCGCACCTGTATTAATACATCCATATTAACGTAGTAGCGTGGTATGTTATGTGTTATCAGTCATGTTGGTTTGTCAATATTTTAGATAGCATTATAAATGACAATCAATAAATGTATCAGATAGCCACCGCTCACGTGGATTAATACATCCAGACTAACGTAGTAGCGTGGTATTTTATGTGTTAATAGTCCCATTGGGTTCAATATTTTAGTGTAATACAATTAAATCATTAAATGTGATCAGAATAGCCACCACGCACGTGTATTAAATACATCCATACTAACGTAGTACGTGGTATGTTATGTGTTAATAGTCACATTGGTTATCAATATTTTAGATAGCAAGTAATGAAATCATTATTTATCCAGATGCCACCGCGCACGTGTATTAATACATTCATACTAACGTAGTAGCGTGGTATGCCATGTGGTTAATAGTCATGTTGGTTATCAAAATACCTAGATAGCAATCATTAAACTTAATTGTAACCGGACAACCACCGCGTCACGTTTATTAATACTGCAATGCTAACGTATAGCGTGGCATGTTATGTGTTAATAGTCATGTTGGTTATCAATACACAGATCCCTAATGTATTATACCGAATGTCGGTCGGATGCATGTAATCTTGATTGCATTATCATGGTATTCGCCAAAGCTCCCAGCGGGTCGCTCCAGACCCCTCGCAATTTTTTTTTGTGGCTAACACTTAGAAAATTTTAAGGGGGGGGGGGGGGATTCACCAAGGTTTATTCTCTAAGGTCATTGTAGTGTTCTAGTTGAGAATTGGTATTATTCTGATTCGGTCGGATACATGGTAATGCTTGACTGCATTATCATGGTATTCGCCAAAACTCCCCAGCGGGTCGCCCCAGACCCCTGTGTAATTTTTTTTGGATAGCTAAATACTTTGCATTTCTTTGAACCTTTCGATCTGTTTATTTCATTTGAATTGGACGTTTCCACACTTCCTCGCGTACTCAATCTGGGGGTCTCACGAGTGCTTGATAAGCTTTATCTTTGAACATTTTTTGAACTGGGAGACAAGTTTCCCTTAAAGTGACAGGAGGAGATTTTTTTTGGAACGAAATTTCCTCTCAAATTTCACTGGTCGGTTGTAGACCACTACCTAGAACGTTTCGAAGGTTTATTGGACAAACAGGTGCAAAGAAAACCGCAACCTTGTTTGAACTTGTCTGCTATCGTAATCGTTTCCCATAGAAAACCGTTGCTTTGACTTTTCCGGTCGTGGGGGCGCTTCTTTTTCTGTAAATCTCCTCATGTCTCTTTAAGAGACCTAGGTTAACGCCTAGCTTTGTTGATATCTTGGAACAGTGTTGTCCATCTAAGGTCTGAGATATTGTGGCTCCCAGAATAGTCATGATGTGGGACCATGTTTATTCTCTTCTCCCCCAAGGAAAGTAATTGAAACAGCATAGGGTTCCTTTTTGCGTGTGACTCACCATTTTGTAGACCCTCCCTCGGGGTCCACGGTGATGAAAACGCTAAGCGACTAGACCGTCAACCGATATACGTGGACCCTCCGAATCTGTCGGGAAAACGTCTCCATCTCCCCCTGAGGTCGGGGAAAGTACTACTCAGCCACAACATTAGTCAAAAAAACAAATGGTCCTGGTATACTTGCACTGTCTCTCGACGTGCCGTAGTGCGTACCGCGACACTTAGCCGACAATCAGTTGACGGCTTGCTTTTTTACGCAGGATTTAAAACGGGGCCCTGGGAACTACTGAGCGGGCTGTTTACAGCCACCTGGGCCATGGTGTTTGTCGCACGCGCCCATTGTTTTGGCTTAGGCAGGTGTTTGCCTTCCCAAGTCACGATTTCTCGTTTAATGTTTTATTTACTTGTATTATTTTTTTTTTTTTTTTTTTTTTTTTTTTTTTTTAATTCTTTAGTTTTTTTTGGTATGATATTAATTTATGATCATCACTGAAATCAAATATCCGGAACCCCTTGTCGTGTACATTTATTGCTATATTACTTGACGGTATACAAAATCATTTTTATTTTGATAGTTTGGTCACCTAAATTGAATAAAGATCCCATCTAATTTTATTTGCATTTCATTAACCTGCGCCTCATGCAATCTAATGAAGCTTGATGAAGACATTTTATCATTGCTCGTATCGAAATCCTCAATATCTATATTAACTAAAAACAGAGATCTGCCTGTCTGTCGGCTTATGCATTTCGTTATACTTTGACATATGGGCTGACACCGGGTGGAGGGGGTGGGGGGGCACTCACATATGAAATGGATATGGGTGTTAGACTCGTGCTTCTAAACCCAAGGGCATTTGGTGACAGAGGACTGAAACAAATAGGGGCCTTTGGGTGATAGATGCCAAATTACCCCAAAATATGGGTTTTCCGAGTGACAATATGCAAACTTTTCCCGAAATGGGGTCTTTGGGTGAGGATTTTATTTTTCTCCAAAATAGGGGTCTTTGGGTAACAGTGGTAAAATTTTCACAAAATATGGGGTCATTGGGTGAAATTAAAAAAAATATGGGGTGTTTGGGTGACAAGGAAAGGGGGTCTAAACAGCCTAGCCTTACACACGCGTCGCTTCCAAGGTGGGAATGTTGGGGGGGGGGCTAATGGGTCTAATATTTAGCATGAAGGTAGGGGGAGGACAGTCTGACGTTTGTTATCAGAGTTTTAGAGTGACCCAAAAGGTCAAATATCATCTAGAGGTCAATTTGCATAGAACTACTGACCTGGGCACAGAACAAGTCTGTGGTCAAAGGTCACACTCATAGGTCGAAGGTCACACATGGTGGAGATGCACTAGTTGGTACCTATTTTCGGCAAAATTACCCTTAGAAATGGGTTACGGTTTTCAGCTCGGCAGTGGTCTGACACCTGGGGGGGGGGGAATTTCCCCCTGACGCGACCGCTTTTACCGGGCGCAGCGGGCTGTAGGTTACCTATTTATTTTCAGAATGATCAGCCCATCCTCAATAGGGAAAATACTACAACCAACCAACAAACAAACAAACATAAAACGAGAAAGAAATCACAAGTCCAATTTCTGATTTCTCAGCTTCTCCTTCCCCATCTTTTTTATTTTATTGTTATTGTTTATTTCCATACTTGATAGGTGCTCTGGAAACAATATATGTACACATAAATTATATCACAAAGCACGAAAGTGAAAACTGTATTCTGCATAATTCATGCACTGTCAACACTTATTAAAGGAGCTATTCAATTAGCTGCGGTCGCGCAATCGATAAATGAGACCTATAAGTCGCGTGACATTGATACCACCTGTTGTGGTGTAGCCATTGTCCCCGGATTAGCATTCAAAAATTAACGAGATGTGCGAAAGTAATTGCGGTCACGTACTTGTGAATCGTACTGCTGGAGACCGTTTCCCTACAGATTCGTACAGTTTCGGCGGGCTACTCCCTAATAGTGTTAAGTCCAGGAGCCCTGGCAAATTCACTTATGTGGGACAAGTTGGTTGGCGGTGATGGTAAGCTGAAAAGTCTCAAGTTTTTAGTTTAGATATCTTTAAACAAGGCGCTCTAAACCAGAGACAGAGCCAAGACGGGGTACAGTCTATAGTTTGATTGAAATTAGCAGAGGGGGTTCTGGCAGCGAGAGCGAATCGGAGGCAAGTGAATATTAATGAGGGGTATGTTGTTATTTAAAAACATTTGTGGCAGAAAATTGTTCGGACTGCAAAAATTTTACAATAAAAATTATTATAGAACATTTACAAAGACACACTTGCAAATATGTGTTGGTATTATGTGCATGAAATGATAGAGGAGTGGGGATTTTCGGGTAGATTCTTGCAAACCATGATTTTTCAGCAAAGTAATCGTAAACTGCTAAAAAAAACAATGTTGGCATTTTTTCGGCCCCCATCTTGTAATATTGGCGACCATTTTTCCAAAAATGGCCGCCTTCTAATTAAATTTGCCTATATCTCGGCCTCTGAAGCTCGTAGGAGCAGAATTCTGGTGTCTATACCATGTTTTAGTTGGTCAAGGAATTCATATGTTGATGTCGATTAACAGTGTGAGTATATTGATTCACTACAAAATCCAATGATGGCCGCACAAAATGTTCCGCCATAACACAAAATGAGCATATCTCGGCTTCAGAGAAGCAGATATGAAGATGAGTTTTTGTTATTTGCATAGGTTTTGAGGTCAAAATAATTCAGTTTTGTGCACGTCTAAGTTACTTGACTTTGCTTACGCTAGAATCCAAGCTGGCTGCAGGAAATAAACATTTTTTTCAAATGTCTGCCTTCGTTAATTAGCTATCTCTCCGTCTTGAAGCATAGGAGCATGCTTTGGTGCTATACCATGTTTTAGGGGGAAGTAAAGGATTTCAGTATTGGTATTTGTTTAATAATTTCCATTGTCCTTATCCACTCTAAAATCTAAGATGGCGGCCAAATTGGTCAACCGTACGTATTGTAGTATTTTCTAGCTTCAAAGATGTATGAAGGCCATCCCTTAAGTAAAGGGTCGCATGAATTTCAGAAATACCCAGCAATATTTCAATATGGTATTTGATGAATGAGTGGATATTGTGAGTAAAAGAATGATGGGTACTGAGGCTGCAAATCCCCTGTTGGAAGCAACTACGGAGATTGACGACATATACTTTTGGTCATTAAATATAGATATGGCCGTTTGTCATTATATTTATTAAAATAATAGGATAATAGATGATATCGATTTGTTGAAGCTAGTAAAGAAACGGTTACGTGAGATGAGTTTAGATGTTTCGATGGGCTATATCACGACTTTATGCAAAAACGGTAAGATGTTGCTAACTTGTGGCAGGTCATTGTTCAATTGTATTGAATGAAAGTAAAAACAATGATGTTATCTAAACAGTAGTTTAAAAATACTACACACTTCTTTCTTGACGACTAAATAAAGTAGGCCCTCTACCTTAACAGTCACCACTATGAAAGCATACCCTTCGGGCAAAGAAGACACCACAGCACTGGTTTACAAACAACACACTGGACACGAAACATCTTAATTAAATGGCAACCAGCACTTAACTTTTAGATACGTACATAAATGAATGATATTCTCTGCAGTGAAATCTATTTTCTACCAAAACTGCATAAGAAAATTCAACAGGAAACAATATATTTGAAGCGCAGCCGATTGTAAGTACGTACAAGTATTACCTATACCCCAAATGGAATAAAATAGGGATTTCTGTCTCTGCTACGCAGCACAATGATTTTTCTTTGCTAGAAGTCATTACAAACAAAGCATTGACCTATCCATATCACCAAGGGACGCTAAGACCCCATCAGTATCAGCTTTGCAAATACTAATTTGTTTTAGAACAAATACCAAACATCCTCGCTTTCTATGGATTCCCAGATGACACATTGTTTAAAAACCTACAGAACAGACATCCAAAAATCCTTAAATCAGGCTACAGGAAACTTAATTAGGCACGATATGTCAACAAAATGCTTATTTCTCACAGGTTCCAAAGATCTGGAGCAAGTTATGGTTTGTTAAAATCCTAAAGCTTGTGAAAGACCACTCTAATCCAAGAGCTTTGACCACCATATCACTCTCTACCTCAAGCTCTTGCCAACATCTCTTGCTCCATCGATCTAACCTGTAAAGACCACACACCTCAGCAAGAAACAAAGCAGGTTTCCAGCCAGGCAAACAACAACAAGCCAAGTACTCAACCTTAACGAAACACATAAATATGGTTTCAAGAAAGGTTGGGTGACGGCAGTCAGATCGTTCGACCTATCAGAAGCTTATGACATTGTTTAACCACCAGCGGCCTAAGCCATAGATTTTGGAACTCACCAGGACATCTGCTTGATTGAGCTAAGGATCGCTTGCAACCAAATGTTCTTTGTTCAGCTAGAAGCAAAGAAGAACCGCTGGCATAGGCTCAAGAATGAACTACCCCAAGGGAGTGTCCTCGATCCCTCCTGTTTTCAACATCTCTATACAATGGACCAACACCACGAGTGCAGGAACAGGTCGTTTTATCTATGCAGATGATTTCGGAATCAGTGCACAAGATGCAGATTGTTGAAGAAATACCGATGAAAGCTTTGGATGAACCCAATCCTCATTTGAGAGAAAACACCAAGTAGATTCATCCAAGACACAAGATTTGAATTTTTGAGTCTTTAGTAAGTTTTTTCATTGATAAAAGTCTTTGGAATTCAGACAGAATACAGGAGGTAAAGTATGTTCACGCAATATATCTGAACAAACTCAACTGGCACAAGATGGGGTGATCGCTTACATTGTCTAAGATAGATGACGCGCACTGGCCCTGAAGTCCTCATGTACAGAGTATGACTGCCCTGCATGGGAAAGATAAAACAATGCCAATAAGCTTGACCCAGCTTTACATTTCTCATATTCCGGTTTATCACAGGTGTCGTCGCTCACCATTAAAGAGAAAACCCTATACATCATTGTAGGAATTGCTCCACCAGCATCCGGCGAAGTGTAGCGAGATGCAAAAACGTCAGGTGTTTAATTAGTGAAGCACCCCGGGTGTGTCCGGCAGAGAATTGTTGCTAACCGCCTTATAAATCCAGAGCGGCATCTCAGGAGTTTAAGAGAGCGCGTGTGGAAAGAAGGACTGCTGTTGATAAACAAGTCAATCCTTTTAGTCTTGAACAGAGAGCACCTGCACCGGTGGAGCTGACGCCTCATTCAGCCTGACTGGCGAGTGTCCCAATAGATCGAGAACCGCGGAATCGGCAGATCTCGGTTTTCCGCAAAATATTGGGCTACATGCTCCGGAAGCAGATCAGGGATATGTTGTGGCTGTGGAAAACACCAAAGACATTGAAAAATCTCTGGTCGCCCAATGTGGAGCAACCAGGAACAGACAAGGACCTTGCCAAACTTCAACAAAACAGCCAAGACGTTGTAGTGTCTCTGCCTAGGCATTTTGGGGTACTTGTTTGGGACTCGATAAGAGGAAGATAAGGTGTACCCAAAAATAAGGCTCAGTGTCTTGGGTTAACAGCATCATCTAGGGTTTAAGTTTGTTATCGGATTTGATTTTGTAAACCCTCAGATTAATGTGCATTATCGGGTTTACAGCTGTATATGGGGTTTACTTGGGTTTCTAGGGTTTGGGGTTGTAAAGCCAAGATAACACGCTTGATGTTTGTTCACTGGGGTTTGATCTGTTTTATACTAGGTACTAGATATAAAGGAGCCTTATCTTGGGTAACAAAGCTAAACGCCCATTAGCCCATGATGCCAAAGCCGAAAAAGATTGCTCGGATAAGGACAAGGGGCGGCACACCTGAAGGAAGGAAGGACATAATTCTGTCCGAAATAAAATTTCGTAAAATTCCAGAAATCAGTTCTACGTGTGTTTCTCACTTCTAGTATGTGCACATTCTAGTGAGAAAATGAAGTTAAGTCATCTCAATTTATGCACTGCATACCGTTGACTATGGGTTGTCTACATGATTCATTGACTCAGCAAATAATGGGGGCTATTGAAAGTAATCCGCTCGGTATGTAGAAGACCGAACACTTCACAGGACTATTTTAATCGGGAACTGCAGAGGCTTCGTTAACCCATGCAACACTGACAAGATTGAAGGTGCGTATACCATCACCCCGATTTCGATTAAGCTATTTCATGACGTGAACACAAATTACCAGTCCTTTTCACTGATAAATAAAGTTAGAGGTTCTACTGTGTGTTCCATTTTCTTTGCACTATATTTCTCCTTTATTAGAAAGGAAAATAAGGTGAACAAAGCTAATGAGAAAAAAATGTTTGGCAAACTGTGACCTAACATCTTGGTGCAGAACAAAACCAGTAACTTGTCGAGTAACACCATTTCTATGCAATTATTGATTCTAGCAAGGAACTCGAAAATCATCACCTATATGAAAATGCATGTTGAACGGTGCGAACAAACTTTTAATTGAATAGAAAAGAGGTCCAAATCTTATATGTTAAGTTATGGTTGGTTCTTGCACCAAGATGTTAGGTAATAGCTTGCTAATCAAACTTCTTTCATGATTTTTACTCATCTTCGAGTTCTTTTGAAGATAAAATGATGAAATATTTAGATCAAAGTTATTAAACTCCCAGCAGAAGTTTTAGTTTATTTGTCCGTGCATGAGGATGTCGTAGTTCAATCTATACCGGGCGGTGAAAAACAATATCAAAAGCTTTTTCTACCGTCATGGAAAATAAACACTGGTTTTGCAAGTCCAGAGAATACTGATAGTCCGTTGGACTATTCATCTATTCATAAACCGGGCGGATTTACTTATCAAAAAAAAAAAAAAAAGTAGCACCATTATTTGCTGGAGTTCATAGAACGTGGTGTACTGCTTGGTCACGTATTCCGGATGAAAGTGTTTTTTCGGTCTTCTACATACCGAGAGGATTTACTATCAATAGCCCAGTTATTGGTGGAGTCAATGAATCATGCTGTATAACCCTAGTCATGATATTCAGTGCATACATTGAGATTGAAATAAATTCATTGCACGAAAAAATGTTGAACATATAGGGAAGTGAGAAACCACGGGTAGTAGAACTGATTGGGATAATTTTAGAAGACAAGTTGTTTTAACAACTTATGTACGTGTTAAGGGGTGCGTCACCTAGTATACGCTATGAGATCTTGCCGGCTAGCCTAAATAGGAATCTTAAGCCCAAGATTAGGCTATGTTATCCTAGTTTTATGCTCATTATCTAGTGTAAGGTGAAATGAGACACTTATGCCTGCATGATACTACACAAATCGAACAAAGTTGACGGCACTTAATTCTGCCTGTGTGAAGCCAACCCTGAAAGTGCAACAGCATCATACAAGTAACACACGACTGATACAGAATTCAGAAGACAACAAAAAGACACGAGATATAGCAAATTGCATATGGTGTGGTAATATACCAGGGCTATAATTGTGACTGCCATCTGGATCGCAGAATCCAAGGGACCATGTATCACGTTCATTCTTGACCCCAAAACAATAAAAAGACATAAACATAGTTTATAGACCGGTTCAGAAAGTGAAAAGCTAAGTAAGTATAGGGAAATATTGATGACCATACAATGAGGCTTAATTTGGCGGCCATCGGGACTCTAGTGTAAGCAAAGTCATGTACACTTTAGACGTGCACAAATTCGAATTCTTTGACCCTTCAAAATAAACCTATGGCAAAGAAACAAAAACATTTTTAGATTCTGCTTCTGAAGCCGCGATAAAGGCTGTTATTTTGTGTTATGAAGGAAATTTTGGCGACCATGCTTGGATTTGGTTGTAGTGAATGAAGAACTCACACTATTTAAATCATCCATCAAATATGAATTCCTTGACCCCCTAAAACATGGGTATAGACACCAAGAATTATGCTTCCTACGAGCTTTCAAGAGGCCGAGATAGAGGCAAATTTAATTACGAAGGCAGCCATTTGAAAATTGCCGCCAATTACCAAGATGGCCCCCGGCCCGGAAAAAACTGCAACATGTTTTCAATAATTTCATGATATAATCATTCCAAAAAACATGCGTTTGCCACAAGAATCTTATAGCACAAATGCCCACTCAATGTACACAAGTACATAAACTAATATCTGCATAAACTTTATAGCGCCTGGATACCTATGATAGAGGCCTAGACGTAAAACATATCCAGTTAGCATCCTCTCCGAACAGAGGCTGCTGCCCCCCCAGAAAAGGTTTTCGAAGTCTCACGGTTTTTTTTCGCCTTGGATTATATAAATGCAATGGGTTGTGACATGTTTTCTCCCGGCGTTCTTCTTGTCATTACAAAATGTGGGGTGACGTTTTGGACCTTTTGGTCCCCATGTAAAGGCCAATTTTCTACTTTTCCGTGATGGAGTGATGATGTGGACCCCAGCGTGCTCACAAACTGCACCTGAAATTGCCCTTGTTATAGTGGAGGGCCAACTAGATGAGGTAAGCTGAATAGCGGATGATTTGTTTTTCAAGCAGAAGGACCTTATGGCCATTTCAAGATTCTTAACAACCACATTCGGCAAGATATTTCTTGTTATAGCCACCTTTTAGGGCCCTTTTGAGTTCTTTATGAGAGTGCACTTCCTTCCATTCAGAATACGCCTTTACCGTATAACAGTAAATAACTTACGTTTGCGATAATTGATGTTTGGGTCATTCAATTGCACATACAAGAAGTGGCAAATAAATGCCCTTTTCCTTATGCATGGCAATTATGTCAATCATGTTTGCCATTAGAGCAAATAGGATGGAGCCAGAAGCATGTAAAAGCTTTGGTATATCTACATTAAAGTAGTATGTATCTTGCAAAAATAAGAACACAAAAAGAGGTGGGCTTGATTCGCCTTTTTTATCGACATGTCATTTAATAAAGACACCTTTATTCATCATATATTAAAGGCACGATCAGTGATTTGCTAAGTCGGAGAAAATCGAAAAAAAATCATAAAAATCTGCATTTTTGCTGGTATGTAACAAGTATAGGTGGTCTCATAACATACCTTGCAAGTGATAGGACCAGAAGCACGACTTACCCTTCACTTTTAACCTATTCCTGCAATTTCAGCTATTTTGACTCTTCGGCTAAATCGCACTGATAGTGGATTTAACTTTTAAAGATCTCATTTGTTCAATCAGTTTTTTCCAAAACATAGTTCACACTCAATCAACACAATTTACTATAAAATAAAATTACATATTGAATACATATAAAATGTCACCTGGAAGGATATAAGCCCAGGACAAGAGATACCCGACCAGCGATGTCTCTTGCCAAGGCGGGTTTAGGGAACGGTTCGGGGTAAGAGTGGGATGGAACTTTCACATAAAGCCGCTGACAAAAAAGACCAAAACTTTAAAATTACAATTCGAAAATGGTGGTGGATTCATCCATGAGGTTCAATTTCGAAATATGATGAATGACGCACGCATATAAACAATTTTACCAGATTTTCTTTCACATTTTGAGTTCTATAAGCTGAACAAGTAGTTGAGGACAGTTTCAAGGTGGATATGCTGTATCGAGAAAGATACTCGCTGTATGCATACCTATTTCAAATTACAGCATTCAACTTGCGATAACCTTATCTGAGAGCGTCATGAACAAGGCTGGTACATTTCTTGAGTTTCGAGAATGGGCGAACGCTCTGCCTGATAAATTGGTTTCAAACTTTTTAAAGTGACAGGAGGAGATTTTTTGAGGTACGAATTTCTCTCAAAGTGTATGGATCTGGTCGTAGACCACCTACTGAGAACATTCGAAGGTTTATTGAACAAACAAGTACAAAGGAAGAAAACAACAAACCTTGTTTTTGAACCTGCATTGCCTATCGTAATCGTCCCTACAGAAAACCATACGACAGGACAATAACAAGATATCATCTTATTACATGAAGGACGGCCTTACTCATTCACCCCCTACCCCCCCCCCCCCCCCCCCCCCCCCCTGGTGGATCTAATAATTGGTAAGCATTCCAAATATATATGCCCAAAATAAACCCGGGTTCGAAAAAAAATGGGCGCGTCATTCTGGAAATGTCCAGCCATGTATCTTTATGTTAAGGCCAACGAACGACCGATGTCCGGGTGTGAAGACTATGCCAAATATCGGGGTATGTAGTTGGTTGGACAGGAACCATGTCAGGATCAAATATAGATCTAATTAATAGAAAGTACAAGGGTGACATTAATTTGACGTTCATACAGAGAGTGCCACATGCAAGCAAATATTTCAATATATTATGCACATGCAGATAACATGCGATCTTCAAACGAAGTCGCAATATAGAAAACTCAAATGGTGAAATTGAACCCCACTCAATATTCTTTAAACTGATGTGAAGTTAGCGCGATAGACGTCCTATATATTGTAATAAATTATTTTTCACATGAAAACATTTTCTTCAGCTGACTCCTAAATTGCGGATTGTAGCAACGTAAAGTAAAATGGATTAATAGCAGAGTTTAGCCAACGTAAATATTCTGTAAAATGCAAGATATCGGAAGAGACACAATATTTTCAGAGAGCGTTTCCAAGATAATGACGGCATTGTACGGGGCCCAGCAGAACAAATATGTCACCCACTAACAAAGTGAGTGTCACCGTCGCTTTACGATCTTTGCGTAACCGTATTCTTGAAATCCTGTTGGTATTTTATTCGTCTATGCCCTTTCTCAATAGAAGTGAATTTGAATGTTCCTAGTAGTTCTGGATACGGCGTCTGATACACGAATGTGGCCGGCGTTATTTGACTGATCACCCTCAGTAGTTCCTTCAACACGCGGATACGTAACGGATGCACGCGCTTTTGATCGTCTGCGAAGACATAGGACCACACTGGCATTGAAATACCAAAGTGCTAAGAACCGGAATCGCAAATTGTGTTATACCTCAAAGACAGTTAACTAAATAATAATTGGGTGGAAAATCACCAGTCTACATCATAATCGAGTTACGTTGTCCGCGTAAATATTTCAACTAGCAAGAACGTGATAATCTAGTAGAATAACTTAGTAACCATGATAGTGAATTATAATAGCTACTTTCTTCTGGATGCTTTCGGATGAGCTTTGGATATTTGCCACCATCCAGAGTATCCCAGCTTATCAGAAGTATGGTGAGGCAAAGAACAGTGGTAGCCGGGCATATCGGACAATCACCCACCATGTACACACATTCTCGCCGATACCCAACGCGTTAATTGCCCACCATAAGTTAACCCATGGCAGGGACCACAAGTTCCACTTTAAATTTTGCTAAGGCAGATAAGTATCAACAAATTGGCTGGTTGCTGCAATAGTTGGCTTCGTAAGAACGAAATTTATCGGTCATAAATTTCCTCGGATGTCAATAGCACATTGAACCACATTAGAAAGAAATCATTACAGGCAATTTGGTTCGCTTGCCGTTTTGTTCCCACCGTTGTCATTCGAGATGGTTGGTTGAAAATCTCAGATCTTCCATGATACTGCATTATCATTCATTTTGGCTGTATTTTCGATGGTTTTTCTTCTCAAAGAAATTATGTAGAATTTTAATACATGGTTTAGCTTATCTTCGTTTGAGGATGTGCCAAGATGCTGTTGAGAAGGTAGCTTGACAGCAGATCCTTTTGAGACATGCGCGCCAGAAATTCATCACTACATGCAGGATTGATACTGTATTTCGCGCCACCATGGTGCTTACGTTTCTATGGAAAACGGCCATTCCATGGGAATGAAACTCGGTTCCTGGGCGATGTTACAATGAGTCGAGGTTTAGGATGTACTGAAATAGTTTTTCCATAGAATAAGCACGTCCCACGTCTCGCTAGCTAGTATATTACACACGAACTAAAGGACCATATAGAAGGCTACTTTGTAATTAAAACGTCACAATTAAGGGGAAAATGTTTGGACGTTCAATAATTCCCACTACCTTTATATGATTATCATGATCTAACTATCATTTGAAATATTGATAAAATTTATAAATTAGGATTTGTATTTTTCCATTTGGAATGGTGAACATACGCATCGGTTAGAATTCGAAATGAAGCATGTGCAACAAAAACTGTGGTCATTAGGAAACTTTGTTTACCATGCTGCGCAAGGACACATACCGTCCGTGGAATTGTGAATTTCTTTGTTTGATGATTCACAAGCGTTGGAACCTTCACAGTTCACGTATTTAAAATCACTGCTTGCCTCCGACATGAAAAGTAAACCTCTTCTATTTGTGTAGAATCACATTAACGTACACGCACAGGTGTGGCAATCAGAAGGTTACTTGTGACCAGTACTTGCTCCACACCTGGATCATCGTCTGGAAACCTTTGTGTCTTGATTCTGCCAAAAACTTGACGATGACTGAGATTTGACATACTCTACAGAACAGGAAAAACACTTTGTACCACAAAACGAAAACCATCAGATGGTTTGATGAGAATGAGGTTGAAATTTTAGGCACTTTTGATAAGAAACACCCGCTTCACAAAGCATATTACATGACCTCTCAAAGAAAGCAGCCTTCGGTTACATTCGAAGAACAATCCCGTCCCAGGGACTAGAATGAATGATAACCAGTATCATTCAGTCATCATAAATGGGAGATTACGGAGCATGGACTGACAACGAAAAATTAAAAAATTGTTCATGATGCACTCAAAACAGGTCCTTATGGCCTCAACCAATTGGCAGAAAACGTCATCTCTTCTCAGTGATGATGGAACTGCACTACTTACTGATAAAGAAGAAATTCTCGGGAGATGGGCAGAGTATTTCAATATGGTCCTCAACCGTCCTTCATCAATAAATGGGCAAGCCATAAATAGACTGCCCCAGGTATATATTAACCCCTCTCTTGCTACACAACCTACCCTTGACGAAACCAGAAATATCATCAACCTTTTGTCAAGTGGTAAAGCACCTGGACCTGATGCAATACCTGCAGAAATCTACAAATCTATCTTGTCTGGTGGAGAAGCTCGTCAAACTTTTCCAGTCTAGTTGGAGTCAAGAAACAATTCCGCAAGACTTCAAGGATGCATCCATCCAATTATTCTGCTGTCGTCTTTGGCTTTAAAGACGACAGTAGAATAATTATAGCTTTTCGCTTGCGTGGTGTCTAGAGCATGATAAATCCTGTCACTAAGTACTGTACCAATCTACCATAAAAGTAGCTAGCTATACCTATACTAGCTCCTGGCTACTGGCTGGCAAAGTTGTTTTTCTCCAATCTCTCCTTATTTTCACAACTAGATTTCCCAAATCTTACCACATCCTCATGCAAAATCATAGCCTAACACTATATGACCAATTAGATTTCACATAACTTACATCGTCTGCATTGCATCACCTTCCATTAATGACATCATGGGAATTAAACTACCTATTTTCCAATCTGTTTTAATCTCAAAGCACATAAACAACTTGACTCATTTCCTAAATTTAGCATTTTGGGAATTCCACTCATCTCTTGCACAATCTCCCTAGTTGTAAACAACACAGGCATGATCAATTTTGCACAAACAACAGTGGGGAAATTCCACTTTCTCTTTTTCATAGTAAACAAAGAACTTTTCCTGCGAGAATCTTTTCTCAAGTAAAATTGAGAAATAAAATAATATTTTAAATCACAAAATGGAGGCTAATGTAACACTATCTACTCAATCAAATTAGGTTTAATCAGGTTTAAGTTATCACCAATCATGTATTTGAGTTGAGATAGTTCCAAATGTTTGAATTAGTATTACTTATTATAGATTTACTACATGTGAACTACCTCATACACTCATTTATATTTAGTCAAAGAGGCTGTGTATCACGAAATACTCCTTTTTAAGTATTCACAAATAATAATTTTTAAGTCAAATATACTTGATGTAAAGTTATTAAGTTTAATATGTGTAAGAAACTACTAAAATTGCTTGCGTCCTTGATTGTTTTACGAATTTTCTTGTTGTCATAGCATTAAATTATTAAGTTACTATCTGATTTGAGTCTGGTATCAAGCAATACAACACAACCAATCAATTTAAGTTACACAATACAATTTTGTACGTTAAGTAATTTGTACTCATTTTGGCCCAAATTTAACGGCGGACTCCTATTCCTAAGTTTGTATTGTTTCACCAGTGGTCAACAAATTGGCTTGTGCTGCTTTAGATTTCTCGTTGTTTACAGCAATCGGTTAGTTTAAAATCCCTCTTGACGTCAATAGTTAAAAGCTAGAATAAAATAATAATAATAGATTCTAATTAGATTTGCTCGCTAGTTGGCTCCATGGTTTTATGTTATCATTTTGAAATTTCCTTGGAAAGCGATTATTCCACAGATGATGATAATATGTTTTTTGCCAATTATAATGGTCAGGGTATTGGAAAAAACTATTCCTAGTTGATAATTATGGACTAGCGTCAATATTACTTCAAACGTTGTAACCCACCCACTCACTGACCAAGTTTTAACTATGCATAATATTTGGTCCATATTTGGTTGGTCTTGATACTTGATGACAATTTAGTAAAAATAATATCGATTTTCGGAAAGTGCCTTGTCAGGGCTAGCGACGGTTACTTTCTTTCTAACGCTCATTCGTTTTTAAATTATATCTGTCCTATACAGTTAATACTTAATTTTAGTGAAAAGATAAAAAATATTAAGCCGAACGATTCGTGTTAATGGCGAAATTAAATTGGGGATTTTTTGTTTAAACAGCACCAGGAATTAGATAGTAAGCAAATGAACATACGAACCATTGGAAATTCGAAACATGCATTATAAAAATGCAGTTTGATCACAAAAGTTATGATAAACTAGCCGAGGCACACGTGGGAGTATATACTGTATTTAAAACAGAGTGAATAGGGTTGAGCTTCACACCCCTCTTAGTATTACTAGTCCCAGCTTTCACTACATTCAAAACTAAACGGTCCCCAAAAAATAAGTACCCCTCTTGGAGACCAGACTTTGTCATGACAAAATCACTTTGATGGGTGTTTTCTTCCCATCAAATAATGTATTGTTTCCCCGAAAATTTTTTCAATGTAATACAGTTCATCATTTGTGGAAAGGTAATGCCTTTTCTAACAACAAGTATTGGTAAAAAATGAGTTTTCAAAACAGGCCAAAAAGTTGCACTTTTAACTTGTTGGCAACTTATTGACAACATAATGTGAAATGGAACCGTTTAATGTGGTCCTTAATGAAAAACAATTTGAACTGCACTGCCAAATTATTCAGCCTTGTAATCCCGATACATAATGCTTTTCGTATTGATGAGGGACAAGAAGTGATTACAGTTAGGGGTCATGAAACGAAAAAGATAATGCTTTATGAATTGATTCAGGGTGGGTCATGAAAAAGAGAAGCTAAATTTAAATAAATGCTAGGAATGCATCTTGATGATTGATGAATCGCAAATGTGGCAAGAAATCTTTCATGAACATTTGGCAATGTGATTCTCTCTTGCAAGTGGTTGTTGAACTGAGTTAAAACGAGCGAGATGCACTGCATTTCTGGAAGAAGGGGTTATTGTAAAAGAGATTGCAAGTAGAATGCAGCTGGTGAGGTCAGAGATTTGCCTCGTTATGGGAGACCCCGCTGTACAAAAGTACGGCAGGACATGTCCATCAATAACATGTCAGTTACCGGCGCAAGATTCCGGTAGTAATTTAAAATAAAGGAATAACATTTTGAATTTTGTTGTTTTAGTTATTTATTTGTTAGTTTAAATAAGGTAATAAAACTAATATAGTCTCATTAATCTTCTTTTTCAACTCGTCAAATTAGAGGGAGTGTGTCTCCCGACAGTTAGGAGTAGACTCAATGAATATGGCATACATGCAAGGAGGACCAAGAAAAATGGTGACGTTGATGATGAGTCATCGACAAAGAAGGGAAATGAATCGTTATATTAATTGAAAAAGTTTGAAACAGGCGCTTCACTAAACTGAACAGATAAAGTAATGAATTTTTTGTAAACATGTTGTCATTTAGAAAGTTGAAAAGTGCAACGTGTTGTTTTTGGTCTGTTTTGAAAACATCATTTTTGCACAAATGCTTGTTGTTGGAAAAAGGCATTACCTTTCAACAAATGATGAACTGTAATTACATGGAAAAAATGTGTCCTGTAAACAATAATTATTGACAAAAAATAAAAAAAATATACCCATCAAAGTGAGTTTTTTCATGACAAAGTCTGGTCATCCACAGAGGGCGGATATTTTTTGGGGACCGTTTATTGGGATATTTACAATTTAAAAAAATAACAAACTGACGTACAAATACACACGGATGAGGCGTTTATCGACCTTGTTTCTTTCATTATTACTATAATCAATTGCATCTTGTCTATTGAAGAGATGGATGTGGCTGTAATGCAATTAGTAGTTATTGAAACAAATGACAACTATCGGCAGTGAAGCAGGCAAACTACAATCAGTTTTTCCATTCAAATTATTTACACAATTGGTCGGTCCTGTTTAGTCATATAAGCAATAACGAAGTGGAGAGTATATCACCAGAGACCTTTAATCTGCAAACAAAAGTAATGATGTGAGAGGAGGTGGTGGTGGTGGAGAGGAGGAGCCTTCCCTTGCGCGGGCGTTCCCACCAGGCTGAAGTATACATATTGCACAGGGAGAATTACACAGCGCCGGCGGCAGGTCAGAAAAAAAGAAAAGGGGAGATTTCCCCGTCGCAACGGTTTGCCCACCCTGGGAGAGGAAAATGACGGATTTGGCAAATATCTGTGATTTGGGCCAAAATTGTTTTAAAAATCTCCAAACTATGTCTGTCCCCTCAAAGATACTTTTGCCCGCTCCACAATACTTCCCCGAAAAGAGTTTGGCGCCCCATGGCTAGATATCTGGTAGCAGCCCACTAACAGCGTTTTTCCAAATTTGCCGAAATGCACATCAGGTGCAAAATGAATGTTTCAATGAGGCACCAGCATAAGCCAGGCATTCTGTAAGTGTATGGTAATTTCCTGTGTGAATTCTCACACACAGGCGTTGAATCAAAATTGTTTTTAAACTTTGCTGGGATTTTGGGCTAGAAGTAGCCCAGATTGAATATCCCAAGAGAAATCAATGAAAAGGTTGCGGGACAGTGCAAAATCAGAACTGCCATTTTGGCCTAAAAACCAGTCATTTCAAAGCGCCACTACTTTGTTTAGGGGACACACTGTATAATATGCTGTCAGACACGTCTGAACCTATATCCATTTTTCGTTTCCTTTATAGTCTTGTTCAAGACGCTCGGCTATGTCCCCTTACGAGGTCATTCCCCCGTGTGTTTTTTAAATCATTGTAACAAGACGAAACACTTTGGTTACCTTTTACAGACCAATCAAGCATTTTTCATTTTTGACCCCTGTGTATTTAATTTCTCCCCTCCTGGATTCCGGCCAACACTTTCACCTTCAGAGGAAGACCATCCCTGAAGAAAGGATGTTTCTGCTCTCAACGGTCACGGAAAATTCATCCAAATGACCATAAATGATCACGAGTCCTGCAATATTCTACTGGACCGCACGCGCTCTATTAAGAAGCTAAGAAATCATTTCTAATTTTTGTATCAAACTTGTCACTTAACCCTCGTCTACCTGAGCAGTTTTTGTAACAAAACTCCGGCAAAATCCAAGGGGGGGGGGGGTTTACCCACCCCTGTGATTTCCGTTACTGAACACCGATTCCTGTAAATTGGTACCAAAGGATTGCTTATAGTTTCTCGGTCCAATGTACCAAAATTAAGTCCAACATTTCAATGATGACGTCACCATGACGTCATATGTTGAGGAAAGTACGAAAAAAAATACTAACTATAGGGTGGAAATTGATATTTCGCAATTTAGCGATTCGAAACGCCTGTATTGTAGCTCTTAAAAATGCTGTCATTTCCCATCATCAGTTAGAGTCAAAAAACACGTGAAATCTGATTTCCTAAACCTTTTTGGCGACAAATTGAATTTTTCACTGTGTGTGTGGGTATATGGAAATTGGCAGTTTTTGCTGACATGCGAACTATGACGTCATTGTGACGTAAGCTAGGCATGTTGGACTCATTTTGGTATCAATGGAAAGAGGAGGCCATGCTATCTCTTGGTACCAAATTCACGTGTCTATGATGTTTCTGTGTTGTGTTTGGCATGTTGGGACTTCGTATTTGAATACCCTGTATCTGCCTATACCCCGGTGGATGTTTGGTTGTTTTTTGGAGGCAAAGGAGCGGAAAAGGTCAATGACAATTAACATTTTAAATAATTCGGCACAAAAAAAGGGGTTTTAGCAAGACGGGGAAAACACTGAAGGGTGGTTGTAACCACCCCCCCCCTCGGTAGACGAGGTTAAATTATCAAGTTTGTCTGTGAACAACTTCCAACATAGCACGTCAGTCATACTCAGGTTGAACAACATTGGAATCAACAAAACCAACCGTTTTTTTATATTTTACTGAAACAAATACGCCCACACCGGACAAAAACCCACATACAACAGAACAAAATAATCAAATACAACTCTAAATTATGTAAATTTCAGTTTATTTAAAATTATCTGAACTTACAGATCATTAGCAAAGTCATTGGCAATTTTAACAATAACAGTCGCGAGCCGTGAAGGTATGATGATGTAAAATTTACATATTAATCCATATGTCATTGTACATACATTGGTAACACTTTATAATACACCCTTATCGTGTCAAATTGATCACGTTGTACATTTTACACTATGGTTGTTATCCTTTACAAAAGCACACATTATATTCAAAACATGTGTCTGATACATCATATATAAAATTAACAACACATTTCTGATCAATAGTATATAAAAATATAATTGAGCATTTCAAGTTTATTGTTATTTCTTTATTAATAAATAGTATGCCATTGTATACATTAAGTGGGGGGGGACTACTAAATGTAATTTTGCGTAGCGTTCCCCTGTGGATTCGTTCACCTATAGACCTTATTCAATATGACGTCAGCCACCAGACATATGGGGACAAGGGGCATAATTCCAGGACTACAATACATTAAGCGTACATCGAGTTCCATGTTTAGCGATTGCACAGGCATCATTTACAGGTGAAGGCTATGGTAGTTCTGGATATGCGTCTATAATGTCACCAAAAAAAAACCATGGCTGGATTCGAAGACGGTCTAGATTAGTAGGCTTATCCCAAAGTGGGTTTATACAATTTTATAAGACTACCAGGAACACCGACAAATTACTATATTCTAGGCTCTATCAAGCAGGTATTTTTAAATAGGGAAGACTGTCATGTACATGTGGTCCCGTGGATAAAGCGCCGACTCGCACGCCAAAGGTTGTGAGTTTCGAGCCCCGCTGTGGGCCAATGTGTTTCGCCCTTGAGTAAGGCCGCTTTACCTCAATATCCTCCCTACCAGTTGTCGAAATGGGTTACCGGCATTTTCAATGTGCGGGGAAGGTGACGGACTCGATGTAGAGGAGGTGGAAGCGATCCCCTTACCGCAACATTATATGGCGGAGTCTGGCCCAATCGCCTCGAAAGAGAGATGGGCACTCCGTTCCTGTGATACAGGTCCGTTCCCCTTACCTTTGTACTATCATTAGATGTACATAATATGCCCACCAAGAACTATTACCAGGTATCGCATCAGACATACCTGTCAATGAAGTGTTATACGGAAATTCATATCCTTTGTATCTCACGGTCCATGTTGCAAAAACATAATTTTTTGCAAATTATCAATAAATGAAAAGTATCTGTTTTGGCAGCCATTTTGAAATTGGCAGTATGTAACGATTTGAGAAGTGACAGAAAATTGCTGTGATTGGTACAGCAACCCTTTATTAGAAATAGATACTGGCATAGTATAGTGCAGATTCGATATTATACCATAGCGTTAGTTCACTTGGACGCCACATGGATACTCGGCCATGGCGCAGACACGGATTATTTTTATGATGTGGATTTAAACACCTTTCAGCGCCCTGCTGTCAGCAGCTGCGCGCTTTCGTATAATAAAACTTCCGGGCTGACGGTGTAAATAAATTGAGTGTCCCCCCATGAGAGAGTGTCCTATTGTCTGTTCAATTAACTTGAGAGTGTGTTTTTTATTATTATTTTAAAAAATACGCACTTTCAAAAGATATCATGATAGGAAAAAGTTGTTATCCGCATTGGACCCAACAAGATCATTGGGTGGGGCCAACTGAAAACTTGGTTCTTATTTGCATTTTTATTCAATTACGCTGTTTTATTTGCAAACGACAACAAACGGGTCCAGATTGGAAACTATTGGAATTTGAATCTGCAACTAATCTGAGCTTTTTTTAATTCAGAGTTACGGAGATTATTGATTCGTGTGGATCCTTGATTTGTTTCAGGTTGTAAATTTCGCGTGCATTATGCATGGGCATTTAAATGAATAGTTGAAATAATTATACTTTTGAGTGAGTGTCCTGTCTGTTGTGTTCAATTGGTACAAACAAAAGGATTCACTTATCTCTCCTGTAATGCGTCCATTCAAGTTTAAATGCTGTGTGGAACCTTGGAAATCTAGTTGTATATGCAAGTAAGTTCACTGCAAAATAAACAAACGGTTCGGATTTGATCCTGTTGAACAAGTTGGCATTATTCGTTTAATACCAGTCAAAGGGGGCGGACAACTAGTGGCCTGGTGACCGTGAATCATATCCTCCGACGACACTTTTCTACCTAATAAGTGAAGGCAGTTAACCTTCCACAAAACGAAGTGTTTAAAACTGCAAAATGGTACCAAACCTTTATTCAGCTATTTTCAAAACGAGGGTGAAATACTCAGATTTCAAAGATTTGAAGGTTTTGAAATGTCCCATTCCTTTTGTATGTAAAAAAGTCTTAGGTCCAAAGATACCCAACAACTTTTCTTTGCGTTGAATTTATTTCAAAAACGGATATTTTTGGAACTAATAATTAAAAACCCGACATCTAAGTTAATTGAACAGACCAGTAGCTCCCATAGCACAATTACGGGATAAACCGTGACATTGTAGACGAGGCCATTTGGGTACAGTGCTGAAACAAAATGATGAATACAGCACTCAATGGAACACAATAGACAGATGGGTTCGTGGTAGGACACTAGTCACATGGACACTAGATTTATATGACACAGGGCTATAAACATACAAGCTAGCAAGAATAGAATCGTCGTCGAAAACTTTGGTTTGTAGATATCGTCATATATGGCTTCCGTACTTATATTCCTTCTGGAATATCGGCAGGTTATGATCGTTCGACAGCTCTTTTATCCCTCATCTAAAAGTCATCTTACCAACCTTTTTGTTGTATCTGCAAGAGTTGCATAGGATTGCTTGGTAGTGTGTGCGTTGTCTGTCCGACGGTCCGTATGTGGTCAAAATGTTGACCCAATGTTCAAACCCTAAACAACATTGCGTCTCAATAAAGTGTAACACTTGGAAATTGCTTGTTTTAGGCATGAAATCGTGTGTAATTTATACTATTTGATGTCAAATTCAAGATAAAAAGACCATCTTTCCAGTACAATTTACCCCATAACGATAGATTTTGTCAATCTGGAGATATCCGCAATTGTTTGCAGGTAAGCGCAAATCCACTCTGTGCCACTTTTCAATATAAAGCGATAGAAACACGTTCTGAATAACATTTTCAAACATAGCAATGAAAAACATGTGGTAAAATGTGAAATGTTGGGTAATATGATTCGCACCATCATAAGAACTGGTGTTAGTGCATTCTCCTATCCTATCATGCAGAAAGGCATCATTATGATCTTTAGCAATCTTGGCAGATGGATGTTGGTGCATGAAAAAGAAACATCGTGCCCCCAGCAGGAAATGGGCAACAGTTTAAGTTTACTCTCGATGAGAGAGTGTTCATGGTGTTGCAGTATCACTGCAGAGTCCATCAGACATTCCGAAGGTGCAGTTTCCCGGTAGGAAATTACCTACCTGTTCGTCAAACGGTTACAAGGAACTACCAGAAGTATGTTAACTATGTCACCAGTCACAACTTGAATTCTGGTAATTCGGGAAGACCAAAAACTGCCAGAACACAGCTGAATATTGACAGAGTAGGGCGTGCTCTCCAAGCAGCCTCCCCAATATCCCACCATCCCGCCAACACAACCCTCCTAGAGCCGACATCCACAGATTAGAATCACCCGCTTATATTTGCAGTGGCATCCGTACGTCATGGAACACAGGTATTCCTTAGAGTACGGAGATGACCAACGCAGGCTTCAATACTGTTCACTGGGCTGTTAACCAGCAACCAACGGTTCTTGTCGATGTCTTGATTGGGGACGAAGGCCACGTTTCCGATGAATGCCATGGGGAACTCTCTAAATGTTGCGACTTACGGCCCCCAGAGGCAACCCGGCGATGACTGACTTATTACAGACCAGACGCAGAGAAACTCCTTGTTTGGATTGGCATGATGGGCAACGGGATAATTGTCGGCCGCGTGTGCCTCGAGAAAACATGAACGGAGTAAGATACCTTGATATGGTTAATGACTTAGCGGTGCCATCATCTTCTACGTAACTGGCGGTATCAGCTGAACGCGAATGGCTCCATTAGGAGAGTGTGGTGGGTCCCGATGGTGCACCATGTCATCGTGCAAGAACTGTACACGACAGTCTCCAGGAACTTTTTTTCCGCACCGAGTGGTTGGTATCGGTCACGACGTTGAGTTTCCTCCCCCCGAGGTAATCTCCAGACCTGACACCGTTAGACTTTTATTTATGGGGATATTTGAAGAGCAAAAATCACAGAACACTACCCGCGAGTATACCAGAGCTGCAAAGAGGGATCACAGACGAGGTCACGCAACTGAGCCGCTCACGTATTGTCTGTCGAGGCAAATGCGTTTACGAGCCGCACGCTGCATTCAACGAGGAGGTGGTCATGTCGAAGGAATATGAGATGATCAGATGATATAACTTTTTTTTCTCGCATCCCATCCAGTTTAGGGACTTTATTTTTCAAGAACAAGAAGAAAGACTTAGATCGTGGACTTAATTTGTGCACATCGAAACAATATTTTGAAACTCATAGGACTATACCATTATTGGTTCAAGGTGAACATTGTTTGGCAGATATTGACCCATGCGTTGCATATCGCAATGTTGAATTTTTGTTTGAATTACCTTCTCTTTTTGAGTGCAAGTAATGTTTCACTGATACGTTCATTTATCAACCCAAAGTATGGAAATTGTGCAAATTTTTATTTATTGACTTTGAAATCTTAGTACGAGTAGTTCTTTAAATTAAGTTATTAAGATCTTACCATGGAAAAAGTCTTTACGGATGCTGTTATTTTACACAATGCTATTGTTGAAAATTTTTATTCAAGAAACGTGCCTGTTTCTATCGCTATAATTGAAGTGGCACAGAGTGGATTTCGCCTTACCCTGCAAACAATTGCGTATATCTTCAGATTGACAAAAGCTATCTTGATGGGGTAAATTGTACTAGAAAGATAGGTCCTTTATCTTGAATTTGACATCAAATTTTAAAACTACGACCATTTCATGCCTAAAATAAGCCATTTCCGAGTGTTGCACTTTTATTGGACGCCTTTAATAATTGCCCCACTGTTTTCCACCATAACAGCACACACATTTTCATGCCTGGTGTAAATGGTCTTGCTTGCCCTACAATTAGGGTCATCTGAGAGGTCAATAAAGGTCATGGCCCAAAAATACAGCGACACATGGATACAATGGTCTTTGGGTAGTTCCTTTAATTTGGTGGACTCACTTGACCTTTGTCCCCATATTCACAAACCGCGACGGTAGTCGAGACACATGCGTTCCGTGAACGCTGTAATTTTTTTGTTTCGTGAACTGCGTGTATTTTTTTTGTTAACGCGGTTTACAGGGGGGCATGGGAATTTGTTAAAAGAACCGCCCGATTCTTATGTTTGTACAAAGGTGTATAGCTATTATGGCCCTCCTCTTCCACTGAATATTAAATAAGTACCAACATACCTATATGGCGTCACAGTGACGTCATGAAGTCCGCCAGTCGAAATCATTTTGTGCTAAAAATGTAGGAATATCGGATTTTGTCATGCGTTTTTCAATCAGCTCTAACTATGCAATTGACTGTTTTTACATAAATAGAGTTTTAACCTTAAAAGGCCCGGGGCGGAATCTCCCCCCCCCACCCGACCTTTTTGTCGTGGTCTCACCATTTGTTATTTTTCAACGCCCTAAACTACATGACTTTTTGCTGGCCTCCAAGGGCCAGCTTAGCGATCAGATTGGAAATGTGACCTTTGGACACACGTAGCTGCTACGAATATATTTTTACAATTAACATCAGCAAAGTAGTCACTGAAAATTCCATTTAACCATCAAATTGATTTAATAATCAGTTGTTATATATTTGCACTTTTCATCACATATTTTATATGTTTAAATCAACTGTTTTATTTATTAATTCTAGCTTTTTTCCTCCTATTTATTAATTTATATTCAATAATTTATTATTCATGACTTATTAGGAATAGAGCAAGACACATATATCAGTGTCAGTCTTGCTCCCAGTTTGTTTCGAAGTTCGTGTATTGTGCTGTACGCATTCAGGGAAGCAAGAGAGTCAGAACAACTGGATCTCGCCCAAACCGTATCGAGTGACACACACGCCTTATGATCTATGCTCTCTCTTTGTTTCCAGTGACCGGTGTGGTGAATTGCTTACGCCTGTGACCTTCTTTGTTGTGTCCTTTTCCAGGTAAACCAATATTTTTGCGTATCACAAACATGCAATGATAGCATTATGGAGTACGTATAGCAAAACAAAAAAAAAAATTCATGGGGTTTGCTCATTGTATTTATAGGTCTAATTTCTTCTGTAGCCACATTGACGAACCCTTTCGTATTTTTGTAACAATGCACATGCCTTCAATCCTACTGCAGCATGTCGTATGTACATCAACGGTGTAATTCTTCAATGATTTTCCTTGATTTAGGATTTTGTATTTTCAAAATTTCCACATCTTTATAACATTTCCGTCCGCTTCTAAGTATTTTAAGTTAATTTTACAATGTTTCATTGTAGATTACACTAAAAAAAGAAAAAAAAAGAAAAAAGCAACATTGGTTTTTAATACCTCATGCTGTAAATTTACCAGCAGATTTAATAAATAATATATTTCACCTATGCACTACTAACTGTATTGAAAAAAAAGCATCCAAGACAAAACCAAGGGGAAATGTAATTAATCTTCACATGTCAACAAGAAAAAAAAATCTAATTTCATCCTCTAAATTCTAATCATATTTTCAAGCATTTTTCACTGCATGCCATTGCATCATACAACTTCACAAACAACAGCTTAAACATTACATAAACATGCATTATAAATTCACGACATCAAAGTTGTTTCCTTGATCATGTCAAATACTCAACTTAAACGTGTCAATATGTTTATGATTATAAAAAAAAAGGTTACTAGTATCAAAATTATCGCCTTACCATACCAACATGTATGTAGCAATTAACTCAATCAACCACCGATTATTCAACTGCTCATACAATAAAGCAGATACACACGTGCTTCACATTGCTGATTCTTCTATGCTTTTTTTTTCACAGAAACACTCAATAAATCATGAAACCCAGAACTTTCTTCACTTGTGGTTTCTTTTGTCTACATCACTTCCCCAACCCCCCCCCCCCCTTCCTAGCCTCATAAATAGCTACAAGGTTCTTCCAATCTCATACCAAAGAAACCTGCATCGGAGGCCACATAGTTTTTTTCCAAATACCTTTTGTTTCTTTGAAGCCTCTCTCTCGATTTAAGACCATTTTGAACAAAATCGAAAATATGGACTACGTTATGACTCGGTGTTCCATAATCGCGCACTGCGTGCGCAAAAAGCTGTTCCAATTGAACTATACACGACCAGCAGAAATCCAGTTTTTTTCTGCTAAGGTAAAGTTATACTATTGTTTTATTCTTTATTTATTTGATTTTTTAGTATAAGATCATGTGTGCGCATACGTTGACACACATCATGGCCAAAAATCCAACTTTGGCTGAAAATGGCGAAAACCATTAATTTTGCGATTTTTTTTAGATATTTTCCATTTTTGCCATGATGTCCATGTTTGACGTCACTGGGTGACGTCATACCGGGTATGTTTTGTACTTGTTTGGTATAAATGGACTCGGGAGGGGTATAGCTATCCATTGGTACCACACATATGAAAGTAGTTCATTAATATCCGTTTTCCGAGATACTTGGGTCCCCCTAACCCTTCGACTTTGATGATAACCTAAGGTACCGGAACAGAGAGAAAATTATTAACTGGAGTTTTAAGAAAGCTTTTGTCATTTTACGCACTATGAAAGTTTACTTGGTGGTACCCCCGTCCCCCGCGGCCCCGGGAAGACGATGTTATTCCGCAAACACATCAAACGCTTATCGCACTATTGAATTCTGGAGAATAAAATCTGTTTGAAAAACACAACTTTTTATTTTTTTTATTTTTTTTATTTTTTGGCCTTTCTGAGGTTTGTAGGTTTTTTCTTTTTTAAAGATTACTTTTTTTTGGCCAGTATGTGGTTGGGGGGTGATACATTCGCCACCGTGCGATTTGCATACCACAAATCGACACTAACTAAAAGAAACTAGGGCATCGATGCTGTGGATCACAAAATACCATTTTGAAAGAAATACTCTACCTGAAAGCGTATCCAATATTCCCTTGGCCTGAAGCTGTGCAAATTTCAGATCCGCAAGACCTCAACCCAAATATCCTTAATGTAATCACAACTTTGTCATCAAATTCCGGATCCGGAATTTCTGTTTTACACACAGTATCCTACGATACTGTTATACTAATTCACAAATGTTTACTGCATCAAACGAAAAATATGATTCATCTCAAACTTTGCAATTGAGCATTTTATAGTGACTCTCTTTAGAGTTTAAGTTGACATTTTTTTTTTTTTAAATGATTCACAAAAAAGTTGTATTTCGAAATCTCGAGTCAGCCTTTAACTGTACTCCACAAAATCCACAAAATGTAACCGCTGTTGGTGCTCTTTGTGGATTTGGTTAGATTATGTTACTTATAATACTGGACCATAAAGCTACATAAGTTTGGAATTTTTTTAATTCTATACTGTTGAATCTTGTTCTATTCAGTGTTTTTCTTCGTCAAGGAGGACGACGTGTACCGTGTGTGATTTTTGTGAGATTCAGTGATTTTCCATTTGATTATCCCTTCCTCTGTGCGGGTCCTGTTTGAGACTCATGTTCCTCTCGGAAACTGTTTTTTGGAAGAACAGCATCAAACCACCGCCCAACGGACGGACGCACGCACACACACACACAACACTACCTACACGCGATCACACACCACCCACACACACTTAGAACAACACCAAAACACAAGCAAAATAAAATGCACACAAATAGAAAAAAAGAAAAAAGGAAACACGCGCACGAGCATTCGTAATACGAAAGTGAGGTTAGGATTAACGATTACTGTCTTTTAGACACTGTGAACAAACATTTGCTCATATTAAACACCGAACACATAATCGAAAATCCAACCCTGAAAATTTTGCATAATAACTTTTTTAAGAATACCACAAGGAGCGTGAATAAATGGAAGGTGCAGCAAGAATCAGAGGGCACTGAACACGTTAACGTATGTTCCAAGTACACTTTAAACTGTTTCTATCAAATAACTGGAAATCTAATCAGAGGGACACTTTGAAAAAACCCAAGTAAAAATTTTAAAGGTCAATTATCGCCAATTTGAGGCCAGTTCCAAATGTCATATAAACAAGCAAAATAGATTATATGGCAATAACAACTGACTCTAAGAAGCGAATTATGTATTGGACATTGAATCCCTAAAATGACCTTAACATTTATTTTATGATAAAGCTTTGTCTACATGTTTGTTTGTCGGTATTGATTCTATAGTTATTTGAAAAGCCGATTTTTAGAGTGCAGCTTTGAGACTCGATTTTTGAATTGTGGTTGCATTTGAATATATTGAAAAATAAGAAACTAATAAATCGAAAGAAAAGTGCTTTTCATTCTTATTTCATAGCATTATTTTACTTATTGTGGCAATCAATAACACACCAAAAGGGCCATTTCAGTTGAGTTTTCAGCTTGGAATATAGGTTCAGAGATCTAAGATTTGAGCAAGGGCCTAGATACAATTCCCGCATTGCCCGATCTAGCTCGATCTTATTTTGAAAATTGGCCTAAATTGAATCGATTTTGATGTACCCGTATCAATTTTACTTTCCATTCAATGAAGCTTAGACCCTCGGTTTTTAATTAAATTAGAGAAGTATTCGTTGTCGGGCAGAAACATCAATGAAAGAAAAGTGTATTTATCTAATTACCCACAAGATTTTGAAGTGCGTGCTGAAAAGTATTTCTTCACACCCAATTCTACTCTATTTCTGTGATTTTTGGCCATTAATCGCCAAGGCAGCGGAACCAGCCGAATATTCCTAATGAGCAAAGAAACTTTTTCAGGAATTTTCCTTTATAAGATAGTGTGGGTAAACGTTTGCACCGCTCCTTGCCATAGAACACATTGAATCGATATCATCAACAGCTTTGTAACTGTAATAAAATAGCGTCCTATTTTATTCATGGGATTTTGAATGTAGTCAATCATTGCCCTGGATCAACTTTTTGTGTTATTCATGGTGTTTTACAAACCAACTTTATCACCTGGTCTACTGCGTGAATCGAGGTGGCGAAGGAACATCATATACATCTACATCTCTATTCCACTGCTATTTATACTATTTGAGCGCGAATTTTAAAGCACAAGGCCTAAAGGTGCTCACGCATACCGTCGGACATCGCCTTTGTTTTTGCCAGGCGGTGATGTAACATGGCACATCGTCTCCCGGGGCATGTCTATACAAAAATAGGCCTATGTCGCTTCAAACTTTCAAAGAAATACAAATACAACCTCATTTTTGTAGGACTTATGTCCTTTCAATAGAAGATGAAACCACATGAGCAGGTCACTGTCCGACCAAGGTCTTCTGGTCAGCCGATATTGATAGCCCCCCCAGTGGGTATCGCTACATCGGGGGATAGTCACTGCCTACCTCCTATGTATAATACCAACCACCTCACACGTCATTTGTGAATAGTCACAGATGATGGACAGATCATTTGCCACTTTGAGGGGAAAAGGGTCAAATTTCAATAGATTTGTACGTAAAATTCCATCAATATGTTTGAACATTAAAAATCCTGTGGGTAATTCGTGAATACAAAATTTTCTTTCACGATGTTTTCCCGACACCTCTATACCTTCTCTAATATTAATTAAAAAACCGAGGGTCTAAGCTATTGAGTGGACAGTAGTAGTTGTTTCCTATAGAAACCTTTTAGACGATTAAAAGGGAGTCTGGAGCTTAAAAACACACAATTGTCATCAAATTCGTGCAATACGTTAAGTAACGCTTCAAGATTAATGTTTCAAAGATTGCAATTATTGCTGAATATGACACACCTTAAACAAATGCAAGTAAATAACCAAAAACACCATATAGTTAACTATGCGCCGACTAAAAAGCGTCAATTTATGACAACAAAAAGTTTAATTAAAAAAAAAAAAAAAAAAAAGTGTCAAATTTTAACCCCATTTTAGTCGGTTCATAGTTAGGACTACTCAAAATAGGGTAAAAAACAATGACCGTTGTTTTTTGGTCCTGCACAATGTGTTACGTTGTATTTGCGCCGCGTGTGTTAGGGTGCTGCAAAATGTGTGTACGTTGGATTTGTGTGTGTGTGGGGGGGGGGGGGGGGGGGGGGGGGGGGGTGGGGTGGGTGGGTCGAGTGTGTGTGGGTGGTGTGTGTGGGTAACCATATTAAGGGGTTCCAGAAAGTGACTTATATGAGCACATTACAACGGGTTAAAATGGTATATGAAAAAAACAAACCAATGTTGCAAGGACGTAACCAATTAGAATGAATAATTGTACACTGGGACTATGAGACCCTTTTCCTTCTACTGTAAACTTTCAACATAACCCCCCCCCCCCCCCATAATATAAAAAAACAATCTTTAATATCAAGTTTCCTGCATGATACGTTTTAAACGATATGTTCAAATCAAACACCCTTATGCATAAATGAACGTGTTTAATATTTTGTTGTAAAAGTGAGATTATTACCATTTTGCTCTTTAGTTTTATATTGAATAAAGCTATTGCTTTGTGGAAAATATTGCTAAAATGTGTGGACTTCATTCTAAAATTATTTTGAAAAATTACCAATTTATAGGAAATAGGCAAGTAATTAACAAATAATTTTAAGTGACTTTGGTATGTCACACCACACGTGACCCAAAAAAAAGGACAAAGAAGTTTTTATTACTAGAAAAACCACGTCTCAGAATGTTTCATATTTATGTCAAAAGCCAGTTTGTGTGTACCTTCCGTGACACAAGACAGATTACATCGGTTTCAGACGTAAATATCGTGGACTTCATCCTGTAAAAAGCTATTGCTGTATTAATTCTGTCACAAACGTGACCGGCACTCACCATGTTTGTATTTGACGGACATTAAATTTCTGGTTCATGGAAGAAGGTAGGCAGGTAAACTTTTATTATGTTTCAAAAATATGAATATGATCAGTTTTAACAAGCAAAACAAAAAACTAATTTAATCAAGACGGACTAAACTGATTTCACGTGTCGTTTGAAAGTTGGGGATGAAGTTACCAGAATTTAGCGACTTGCACTATTTCAAACACATGAACATCTGCATACTAGACCACACGAGACAAAAGCATTGCATCATGCAGAAAAAAGATTTCATAATCACGAAATGATTCAAATTGTACCATCAGATCTTTATACAACACATGGCATACTGAATGGTCCAACGTTGTGTTTTGCAAATAAAATGTTATTCCCTTAGACTTCTATCATAGAGTGCGAAAAACATTTTGATGTGAATGCCATGTTCAATAAATATGGCGGATTAAACAGAGCTGGCTATCGATAACTTGCCGATTGCACCCCAGAAGGAATACAGACACAGAACGCCACAAATGACTCTAAAATAGCAGCCAAATGAATTGCACATGTGTTGATTTATATTTACGGAGAAAAGTGCAGACGGTGCTTGTGTGGACCCGAAATGGGACTAACGTCAAGAAAGACAATGGTCTTTAAAAAAATCCGAAAATTTTGCGACATCCGCAATTACCATTTGACTGATAAATCAACGTCTGGTATGCGCAAGTCATGTCTGAATACTTATTTACATTCCACGACAAACAGTATAATGTCTACGGTATGATTAAAAAGTTCCTTTTCAAGTTACATGTGACACTTTCTTATAAATTTCCGAGTCCAACAGCGATAGACTTGCTCTCTTTTCATTGACGTTATCTCATTTCACGGTTAACATAAGCACTGCCACTTTTCTCCCGTAAACATTAGAGTAAACCCCACCAATTCATTTAGTGAACTATTGAGTCGTTTGTGGCGTCTGGGTCTGGTATTCCTTCTTGGGTGCAGTCGGCAGCTATCGATCGCTAGCTCTTTTAATCCGCCGCAATTTAGAGAACATGGCAATCAATCAAAATACTTTCGCACCTAGGATTCGGGAATAGGGACCAAGGTTAACAGCAATGTTTGTAAACATGTTAGGGACTGGTATCTTAACTAGGTCGGCCTATTGGACACACTGGCCAATTGTATCTGTTAGAGTTTTAATACTTTGGCCATAACGATTCCAGGAATTGATTCGCAGGAACAAAAGAAAAGAACGGAACGTCGTAGGATGATAACTGGTCTATAGCTTCTGTTTCAAAAACAAAACTATGGCATGAAATGGGCCATTACAAGTGAAATCCATTATCCTACCATAGGAAGGCAAAACTGGCAATTCTATCGGTTATATGAACCGTTGCCTTCCATAGGGGGTTATGGAATTTATCTGGAATAGGCCAACCCCCCTCGCACACCCCTCTCACCTCCCCCCCCCCCCCATCCACACCAATCTAAAGTTATTATAAGTGTCATAGTAACTTTTGGCCAGTGAAAAACTTGTTAAATCAAAAGGAAAAAAACTGACCGATTCAGAAGAAAAAAGGGCGTGGACCGGTACTCTTAAAAAAAAAAAAAAACCATAATGGAAATTTTTCCTTACTAACAAGTACCAACACAACCACACCGCACATACATAACATACATCACCCCACACGACACGCACTACCACCCACACCCACAAACATTTCGCACATGAACACTAAAACCACATTGTGATTCTCTATATAACACACTTATGTCGTCACGGTACCAGAACCAAAGGTCAATTTGAAAGTCGCACACTCCGATAGCTAGGTCACTGAACGTTGCATGAAAGATAGAGAGTGTTACCTCGTAGGCTAAATCTGGAGTTGGAGTAAACACACTTTGCATTTCACAGTACATGAAAGGGTTAGGGTCATCTCCGAGCCTTCACATGAACGCACAGGTCACCGAACTTTGGTATGAGGGAAGAGAGTATTACCTCACCTGGGAATCTAGATGGCCACAAACAAGTTCGTAACACCCGCCTGAAGTTTTGCGGCACGTGTCATAGTTGACCAGTGGGCCATTACAAATGAATATCCATACCTACCCTATGGAAGGCAAACTGGGAATTCCTAGCTAAATCGGTTATTGAACTTTGCCCTTCCCTAGGGGGTTATGGCATTTATCTGGAACGAGCCCACGCCCCCTCTCACAACCCCCTCTCAACCTCACCCCCACCCCCATCCCACACCATTAAGATTATATACAGTGTCATCTTAACTTTTGGCCAATGAAACTTGTTAAAATCAAAATGTAAAAACTGACGATTCAGAAGAAAAAGGGCGTGGGACCTTTAACTTAAAAAAAAAAAACCATAATGGTAAATATTTCCTTCACACAACAAGTAACACACACAACCACAAACGCACCTACATACATCCTACACAACGCACGCCCACCCACACCCACACACATTTCGCACATGACATCTAAAACCCCCACATCGTGTTCTCGTATATAACATACTCGTCAGTAAAACCAGATAAACACAAGTTATGCTATCACGGTACCAGAACCAACAGGTCAATTTGAAGTCCACACTCCGATAGCTAGGTCACTGAACGTTGGCATGAGAGATTAGAGTGTTTACCATTTGTAGTCTCAAATCTGGAGTTATGAAGTAAAAACAACAATTTGCATTATCACAGTAGCAGAAAGGGTTAGTTCATCTCCTAATCCTTCACATGAACGCACATGTCACCGAACTTGTAGGAAGGAGAGAGTTATTACCTCACCCTGGGAATCATATGGCACAAAACAAGTTCGTACACCCTCTGAAGTTTTGCGGCACGTGTCCCATATGTGACATCGGCCATTCAATGATCATACCTACCCTATGGAAGGCATAAACTGAATTCTATCGTTATGACGTTGCTTCCCAGGGGGGTTATGGAATTTATCTGGAAATAGCCCACCCCACCTCACCCCACCCCCCCCCCCCCCCCATCCCACACCCATTAAAGATTATATTAAAATGTCATCTTACTTTTGGCAAGAAAAACTTGTTAAATCAAAATGTAAAAACTGACGATTCAGAAGAAAAAGGGCGTGGGACCTGTACTTAAAAAAAAAAAAAAACATAATGGTAATATTTTCCTTACCAACAAGTAACACAGAAACAACCACACGCACATACAAACATCCATACACACACGCACGCACCAAACCCACAACCCACACACATTTCGCACATGAACACTAAAACCACATCGTGATTCTCTATATAAACCGCCTCCTTCAGTAACCTATAAACACAAGTTTGCGATACGGTTACCAGAACCCAAAGGTAAATTTGAAAGTCCACACTCCGATAGCTAGGTCACTGAACGTTGGCATGATAGATTAGAGTGTTACCTTGTAGGCTAATCCTGGAGTTTGAGGTAAACACAATTTGCATTATAACAGTAGCAGAAAGGGTTAGGTCACCTCCTAAGCCTTCATCATGAACGCACCGGTTCCCCTAACGTGGTAGGAGGGAAGAGAGTATGACCTCAACCTGGGTATCTAGATGGCACCAACAAGTTACGTTAACACCCGTCTTGAAGGTTTTGCGGCACGTGTCAGTCCCCCCCCTCTCACCCCCTCTCAATCTCCCCCCTCACCCCCCCCACCCCCCCCCCCCCCCCATCCCACAACCCATTAAAGATTATATAAAGTGTCATCTTAACTTTTGGTCCAATGAAAACTTGTGAAATCAAAATGTAAAACGACATTCAGAAGAAAAAGGGCTTGGGACCTGTACTTAAAAAAAAAAAAAAAAAACCATAATGGTAAATATTTTTGCCTTACCAACAAGTCACACACACAACCACACGCACATACATCATACCACACGCACGCACGCACCACCACCACACCCCACATCATTTCGCACATGAACACTAAAACCACATTGTGATTCTCTATATAGCAGACTCTCAGTAAAACCAGATAAACCCAAGTAGGCGATCACGGTACCAAGAACCAAAGGTCATTTAAGTCCACACTCCATATCTAGTCACTGAACGTTGGCATGATAGATTAGAGTGTTCCTTAGGCTAAATCTGGAGTTTGAGTAAACAAAATTTGCAAGTTTATCCGTAGCAAAAGGGTTATGGTCATCTCCTAAGCCTTCACATGAACGCACATGTCACCGAACTTGGTAGGAGGGAAGAGAGTATGGACCTCAACCTGGAATCTAGATGCACAAAAGTACGTAACAACCCGTCTGAAGTTTTTTGCGGGCACGTGTCATAGTTTGACCATGGCCAGACAATGACTCCATACCTACCCTATGTAAGGCAAAACTGGAATTCTATCGTTTGAACGTTTTGCTTCCATAGGGGGGTTCATGGAATTTAGCTGGATACCCACCCCCCTCTCAGCCCCCTCGTCACTCAACCTCAACCCCCCCCCCCATCCCACCCCATTACAGATTATATAAAGTGTCATCTTAACATTTTGCACAATAAAAACCTTGTAAAATCAAAATGTAAAAAACTTGACGATTTCAGAATAAAAAAGGGCGTGGGACGCTGTACTTAAAAAAAACAAAAAAAAAAACATAATGTATATTTTCCTTACCAACAAGTAACCAACCACACCACAACGCACATACTACTACACACAACTCCACGCACCACCCACACCCACACACATTTCCCACATGAACACTAAACCACATCGGGATTCTCTATATAACGACTCGCAGTAAAACCAGATAACTCAAGTTAGGCGATCACGGTACCAGAACAAAAAGGTCCTTTGAAAGTCCACACTTTCTCCGCATAGCTCGGTCACTGAACGTTGGCATGATAGATTAGAGTGTTACCTTGTAGGCTACATCTGGATTTTTGAGTAACCATTTGCATTATCACCGTAGCGAAAGAAAGGGTTAGGTTCATCTCCTAAGCCTTCAAATGAAACGCACAGGTCACCGAACTTGGTATGAAGGAAGAGAGTAATGAGACCTCAAACCTGGGCATCTAGATGGCACCAACAAGTTACTTAACACCCCGTCTGAAGTTTTGCTGCACTGTCCAATAGTTGACCATGGGCCATACAAATGAAATCCATACCTACCCTATGGATGGCAAACTGTAATCTATTGGTTATTGAACGTTGCCTTCCATAGGGGGGTTATTGAATTATCTGAATAGCCCCCCCTCACCCCCCCCTCCACCTCACCCCCCCCCCATCCCACACCCTAAAGATTTCTAAAGTGTCATCTTAAACTTTATGGCCAAATGAAAACTTGTAAAATCAAAATTTAAAAAACTGACGATTCAGAAGAAAAAGGGCGTGAACCTGTACTGACCAAAAAAAAAACACCCATATGCGTAAATATTTTTTCCTTACCAACAAGCACCACCAACCACACAACGCACATACATACATACACACACTCACACACCACCCACACCCCTACCATTTCGCACAGGAACACGAAAACCAACATCGTGATTCCTATATAACAGACTCTCCGTAAACAGATACACAAGTTATGCGATCACGGTACCAGAAACAAAAGGTCAATTTAAAGTCCACACTCCGATAGCTAGGTCACTGAACGTTGGCATGAGAGATTAGAGTGTTACCATTGTAGGCTAAATCGGGAGTTGAGTAAACACACTTGCATTATCACAGTAGCAGAAAGGGTTAGGAGGTCATTCCCTCAGCCTTCACATATGACCTGCACATGTCACCGAACTTGGTAGGAGGGCAGAGAGTATGACCTTAACCTGGGCATCTAGCTGGTACAAACAGGTTATGTAACACACGTCTGAAGTTTTGCGGCACGTGTCATAGTTGACCAGGGCATTACAAATGAAATCCATTACCTACCCGATGGAGGCAAAACGGAATTCTATCGGTAGTGAAAACGTTGCTTCCATAGGGGGGGTTATGGAATTATCTGGGAATAGCCCAATGCGGAATACGTGGTTAAGAAACGATATCATTTTGTGATTATGAAATAGTTTTTCTTCATGTTTCAATAGTTTTGTCCAGTGTGTGTGGAGTAGGAATTATTTGGCTTTGCAGGTTATTTATGATGGCATTGTAATGAATGTGAATCAGTTTGAGAGTATGGAAATACACACGATGTTATTACCCAACTTCGTTTTTGTTGCACATTAAACAATTGTCACCATTTTTTGTTAGCTAATGGAGATGTCCACACACGTAACTACCAAGGTTCCACCAACACGTGACCGACATGTAACTTAGTGATAAATTGGTTTAATTGCCAAGTGAAGTGTACTTTACTTTTTAATTACCAACATTGTTTGTAATGACAAAGTACCAATGGGTTCTTTTAAAAAATATAAGAATGTGAGTACTAAAATAAGCACAGAATTTTACAATTGAAATTTTGAATTCTAAAAAAAAAAAAATTTGTCGAGTCACCAAACGTGATCAAAACATTATTTTGCCACCTCTTGCAAAAGGACAAACTTAGGCGGAAGTGGGAAACATTATTTTTGGTAGTTTGGTAAAGGTATTCATTTATACCAAAAGTTAATAAAGATTGGTTATGTTTGGCAAAACAGCCATTGGGTTTGAAAATCACAAAATTACCGTTTTTAGGTCACAAAACTGACCGAAGAATGGTCCCAAACCTAATATTAGAAAGTTTTAAATAAACAGCTCTGCTTCATACGAGATCTTGTATGAAGTTGAAAGCTGAATGTGACTGTCAATACGATATCAAGAGAGAATATTCGGCCCCTTAGAACTGGCTATGTCCAAAAATGACCTTTGAGAAGCCATCTTAAAAAAAAAAAAAAAAAAAAAAAAAAAAAAAAAAAACCCCAGAAAATCAAGTATAAGTATAAGCAGTACCTTTAAAAATCTGGAAAAAGTAGTATCTCCAGGTGATCCTTTTCAAAGTTGATAATAGGCCTATCCCGACTCCTTGATCCCCCTGGAAGGTCGAAAAATGCCAAAATGGACATTGCCAGTTTGGAGGTCTGGGGACGCCTTATGACCGCTATAATGAAATGGTGGTCACAACATTTTCCACCCCCCCCCACCCCAGAGGGGGTATCAACAAAAATGGACCTACGTGCGCTAGACATCAGGTTATTGTCAGCCTTCTGGTATATCAATGCTCCCTTTATTTCATGCCAATTTTGATATAGCAATGGTGTTTTTTGTGTCAATTTTTCTCAATTTGTTGGGAATAAAATTAGTCAAATTTCTCAATCGGAACCAAAAATTTTCTAAAAATGTTGGGAAATGGGCCAATTCGTAAAGGCTTTAGTGAAAATATTCAAAAATTTCGTTTAAAAATGTTCCCAAAAAAAACTTTGAGGGGAAAAAAAGGAAAAAACAAAGGCCAAGTTTGTTTGTTTAATTTTGGCTCCAAACATATTTCATCTCTGGTGTTTGGATCTAGGGCCCCCTTTTGGGCATAAAATGTGTCTATACGATTGTAGATATGGGTCCCTACTTCCAGACTCTCTGAGACCTACGTCCCTACCCAAACCATACTTGAGATTGTTACCACCCCTGTTTTAACACGAACTGTATCCAAGCGTATATACCAGAAGAGAAGTTTCCCCTGTATTCCCTTGAGATGACGAAAATAAGATGAGTGAGAAGCCACCCCCCTGCATGTCAATTTACTCTTTTCGCCCCACCTACATCATTAAGGCTCAGCAAAATGTTTTAGTACACGACCAATGACTTAGGTCGGAAGTATTGAAAAGGTGCTATACTTCGGATACTGAATGGTATACGTGCAATTGATTGAAGACATACATAGACCGAAGCCCAGACATTCTTATCTCATGCTGATATCTGAACATAAAGCAGTCAGATTGTATCCAACATAGGCATGGAGTTTTGCCGCTGCAATTTTTTCTATTCGAGGAGTAAATAAAATCATGGTATCATATCCCGTGGTTGCTTTCGTTCGCGATATAGTTGCAAAATTATGCTGACGATCATGTTCATTAACAATAGACATGGATAGCCACACGTGTACACTACCGAATAATATCTACAAAATTGGTTCGATGATACTGGTTCAAAAATTATGTTGTCATCTTAATCCTGTGAAGATGTTTGTCCCCTCTCCTTCCTCTCCTCATGACTTCGAACAGAATGTCAAAAGTGTCAAAACAATTTATGGAACCTTTTGTTCAGACCATACTGTGTTTAAAAGATGATTTCCAGAAAGAACGGCCCTCAATTTTTTTTTCGAACCCGGTTTTTTGCATATTTGGAATCTTTCCAATGTATAGATCACACCTGAGGTGAATAAGCCGATACGCCGTCTTTATATTTATAATAGATTATTTAAGACTTTCTGTCGTGCACGACAGAAGTCAAAGCACGGTGTTTCTATGGGGACAATTCGAGAGTCGAGAGGCAAAGTCAAACAAGGTTTGCTGTTTTCTTCTTTTGTACTTGTTTTGTCCAATAAACCTTCGATGTTCTATGGTAGGTGTTCCTCCCATCGATCCTGTACTTGAGAGAACTTCGTATCCTAAAAAAATCTCCTCCTGTCACCTTAAGACAGATCTTGTAAATTCAAGCGAGACATTTTAAATGTTTGACCTTTATTTGGTGAATAAACGAAGAATGACCGTTATATTCATTTTCCCAAATATCTTTGAAACGAAGCACCGCACATGATATGGGACAACCCCCTTTGTTCACTCCTGGTAAATGTATTATAGTACTAAAATCCACTACATGTCTTGCAGTTTCATTTTGTGGTCTTTCTTTTTCTTTTCTCTCTCCTGCACTTCATCTTCAAAATCTCCTTTTTCAGCAGTTCGCTATTTTATGAGGGTCGCCACTTCTCCCAACAAGAAAAAAAGAAAACACCCCAAGAGAGAATTATTGTTCCTCAATGGCGATTGCCGCCCAAGCGAATCTTTGACAGGATCGTATAATGTAACAAATGTAACGGTTGACGCTCCAAGTGAAGCTCCGCCATTGTCCAGAGTCACGATGTGTAACCTAAATAATATCGAATACCTAACCCCGTAAGGTGTACGACGATGTGGCGATATCATCATGATGGTTTTTCCGTTTTTGACGTTCTCCCATCAACAAATTTCATGAGTTCAAGTGGAAACATTCGGCAGGGTCCTCGGGAAACAGTCCATGAGAGCAACGCAGAATGATGTAGTGATGTCACGGCTGTTAGATTTGTTGCGTAGTTCAAGGAATCGCACAGTGGAAAGAAGCTGCAGAGATAAAAGATAGGATGAACGAAGGACACCGGAGAGTGGGCGCAAGAGAATAATGGGCACCGTCATTGTTGAATCAATTAATTTTTTTTTTTTTTTTTTTTTTTTTTTTTTTTTTTTTTTTTTTTTTTTTTTTTTTTTTTTTAAACTCCCTGCAAGAATTAGAGAAAAACGCATGGGTTAATAAAATTATAAAAACATAGTAATCAAAGCAAACAATAGTTTTGAAGATAACGCCCACAAGTTTGGTACAAGAAGTATATACCAAAAAGTTTAACCAAAAGTGTATACCAAAAGTTTGACACACAACTGACAGACTGACACAGAAAACATGCTGCCTTAAAAGTCTTACATACGGAACAACATATGAGAACTAACATGCAGCATGCACGCGAGTTCTGTGTTTGGCTATAAGAATAATCATAGGACGTTTCGGACATATAAACTGTTTTTCATTTACAAATGCTATTTAGGTAGCAAAAAATAAAAACCACAGCTAACGATTATTCATTGGAACCGGCCTATACACAGAAACAACCACGCTATTTTACTGGTTCGTTCAGCATGGACGTGATTTACGTCCAATGGTCTCAGCAAGAATAAAATGGAAGAGCCAGCAATATATGTAGTGCGATCATTTTCAGTCTTTGTGACTACAGACCCCCGGCAGGCTTGGGCACCAGAATTAACTCACGTGTTTGAAACCTGCTCTTGGATTCTAATTGGTAACCGTATAAACATCTCAAAAAATGCGAAGAAAACTTAAAAATTACAAGCCTATATATATTGCATTTAAAAATGCCAATCCTGTTCTATGACAGATCATAGGCTATAGCTTTTCTGTAAACAAGCCAAAACCTAACAGCAGGTGTAGATTTCAGCACTTGTTTATGTGTTGTTGGAAATTGTTCCGTACTTTCACGTATTTTTATCAATTATAATATTAAACATCAAACTGGGCGAATACACTGAGTCTAAGATACCGCGAGTTGATATTTATCTGTAAATATTTTAATCTAAATACAAAACTGGATAGGCACCAAAACTCGCAAGAGTAAAAACGCAAAGAAACAAACAATTTCCGCAAAGTTACGTGTATATTATTATTTTATCGTGCAAGCCTTTATTTATTATATGAAGATATATTGGACAGCTTAACACGGATGGCAACAGTTTTAACCCTCGTCTACCACCCCCCCCCCCTTCAGGTTTTCTCCCCGGCTGCTAAAACCCCTTTTTGGGCCAAATTATTAATGTAATGTCAATTGACATGTTCCGCTCCTTTTAGCCAAAACAAACATCACCGGGGTTATAGGTAAGATACAGGGTTGATACCCAAATTGATCGATAGGGGGGGGTGGTAACCACACCCCCCTCCGGAGAGAGAAGTACCAAACATGCCTAACACAACACAGGAAATCACAGACCACTTGATTTTGGTAACAGATAGATAGGGCTATGGTCCTCCTATTTCAATTGATACCAAATGAGTACCAACATGCTAGCATTACGTAAACAATGACGTCATAAAGTTCGAATGTCAGCAAACTGGCCATTTCCATAGAACACACAGTGAAAAAAAACAATTTTTCGCCAAAAACAGGTTAGGAAATCGATGTTTATGCCGGTTTTACGCTACTTGATGGGGGAAATGGGGACTAGTTTTATATTAATGACAACATTTTAAAGATATAATAAGGAATGTTTGAGTCGCTAAATTGCGAAAATATTAAATTTTCCACCCTATAGTATTTCGTTACTTTCCTCAACATATGGACGTCTGGTGAAGTTCATAATGGGGATTGTTAGTACGTATTTGGTACCAATGGAAAAGAAGAAGAAGAAAACTCGAAAGCTATCCTTTGGTACCAAATTTACGGAAATCGGGTTCCGTAACGAAAATCCAAGGGGGTGGAACCACCCCTCCCCCTCGGCAATTTTGTTACAAAAAATGGCTCCGAAAAACGAGGGTTAAAACATATTATATAAAACTAGTTCTGCTGAGCATCATAACCTTTTTGTCTTTCTTCATCTTTTAAACATTGGACATTATCGTATAAAGCTAACGTTAAGGTTATGCCGCGTACATGGACTTGGTATCACCAATAAGGCAAATGCCAAAATTTAAATCATCTGACATCGTAAAGGTATTTTTGTGTCCCCCAAACTTACCTCAAACAGGACTCTGTAGCCATCTTACAATACTTTACAGAACAAGAATCACCCATTGTTTCATCCCAAATGAGAAACAAAGGGACTAATTGGATGAATTTTCACACAGAATTTATTTCACTCCCTTAAAATGTCATGAGTGAGTGGTTGCCAGTTTGGAGTTTGGCGGTCAAAGGTCGACACGCGTTCGTTTGTTGGTCAACAAAAAAACGTGGGATTCTTGTTCTGTAGTATGTAAGATCCTGTTTGAGGGAAGTTTGAAAAATCTTTGGACGAGTCCGATGACTTCAATTTGGCACTTTTCTCTTGTTGCTACCACGTCCATGTACAGCGGCAGAACCTTTACGTTAGCTGATTACGATAATGTCCAAATGTTAAAAGATGAATTAAAGACAAAAAGGTTATGCTCAAGCAGGAAAATAGTAGACATCAACCAATCTTTCCACCATTTCCCCACAAAGTTGCGATCATACTTTGCCAAAATGGATTAAGTTAACCAACCTGATGGAAAACCATAGTAATATAATTATACTCACAATCAAAGGATAATGTGTCCCTTAACATAATCATTTGAAGTGTCTCGAGGTATTTGAAATACCTCGCAAAATGTCAACATTTCCGTTGCCCAAGTCGAACAAAATGAGGACAGGACGGGAATAGTACTAGCTATATAAATGAGCCTTCTTACCAAGCTGCATTTCTCTAAATATTCTTGTATATCAGTATATCATTATTTTTTTTCTTTAAGCCTACTGTTTATATCCGTTGATCCTCAGAGGAAGCACCAATAAAAAATAAACATTTATAGTCAGTATTTCAAAGTGGAAGATTAGTTCGCCTCAGTACGCACATAAATAAGATATTAAACCATGGAGGTAGAAAACTCTTACAAGATTACACACAACACACACACCACATTATTAGATCAAAATAAGTTTTAGTGATTAGTGAAAAACAAACCGCTGACCTGTA
>JAMKCH010054973.1:0-10443 GCA_023653785.1 Ophioderma brevispina | reverse complement strand
TATTTGGAGTAGAGGCGCGAATGTAGTCTCCGTGGCTATTTTACGAGGGGCATGCCAGCACCATCCCTCCGCACCAGCACCAAGTGTAGGTACCGGATTCGATCATCCCTAGCCATTTTTACTGTTCTGTATGTGTTCCATTGGAGAAAAAATGACACTCAAAAAAATCGAGGAGCATAAGCATCAAATGTCACTCAACACTACTCAAGGAGAATGGAGCATGAAATGTCTCCTTAACACTGACTTACCAATGGTGCTCTCAGTAGTGCTTGGACAATATGATCCCGTCGGACAATCACTACACGTCAACTCGCCATCTAGTGAGTACTGCGGTGAAATGCAGGAGGGAGGTCGGCTGGTGTGGTATTGCATGCGTACCCGGCAGGACAAATTGTACAGGAGCCTGAGCATCTAAGCTGATATATACACTGATGGACAGGACTGAGAGAACAATACAAGAGTTTGGCAAGGTTGTGTGACCTGACAAGTAGTCTTGGGGGGACAAGATTATGAAGTAAATCTACAGTGTATTTACTGGAACTTTCTTTTGACACTTCGCAACATACTTCACTAAGTTTATCTCAGACTGTGACCCGGCATCAGGCAGTGCCCTGGCTCTGTCGCAGAGCAGGTGCCGACGTCGGCGACGCTGGCCTTTAGGAACGTGCTTTGCGGCGGCAGATGCACGAAACATGCATACGTGTTGTGTAAACAGCATGTTCGAAAGGCTGAGTCGGCAGACATCTGCCGATAAAGTATGAACCCACCATTAGTTGCCTGGTGGAATCATATGTTAAGATGCAAACATTGCAAATGCAAAAAAGCCAAGTACCAGTAATTAGATTTACTTCAAAGTTGCCTATTTAGGCTACTAGCTATTGAAACAGAAGATGGAAAATTCAATGCAGCTAATTATCTCAAAGCGCAACTGGCACATTTTCACAAAATATGAAATTTCTTAAATTTGATTGCAATTTATGATAGTCTAGCCAGGAAGAATAGAGGTATATTTTATACATAAAAATAACATACTCAAAAACACACAAAGGGCATTAATTAGAGAGGCTATAAGACATCCAGTAATTGGTAGGCCAACTTTTAAGTTTGCTGTACCTTTAACAAACAAATGATTCTATTACCTGAATATATAGGGACTCACACTCATGATATTAAACAACAAGTCATAGACATGTCAAACAGGGTGGATGCTGGGGAAATCAACTCTGATATGTTTTCTTGTGTTAAACGATATTCAGTCGTCTGCCTGAATAAATGACTCCAGAATCATTTTATTTTAAATCATTCTGTTTACCAATAGCGCGGGTTTGAGCTTATAGTCATTTCAGGTGAGGTAATGTATGAAAACGATTTTACAACCCATACAAAAATATAAATTTTGAAAATGCTTGAGGGCGCACTATTCAAATGTGCCAGGTTCTTTAAGCATACTGGCATGACATCAAGTTCAAGAAATCTCGAAATACTGTCAGAAGTACTATTTTTATATTTAAAACAAACTTTAAGAAATCCATTGATGATGTATGTTTATTTCCACTAGCTGCTTTAAAAAGGTACACCGCAATTTCAAAAACAATCCATATTTCTTTTCTGTGATATGTAGTAATTTCAGATAGATTAGACACTCAAAGATCCCCTACCTTTATTTATATACAGAAATAACTAAAGTGTAAACAAAAGGGATTTGTATTATGCTGTATTTCAAGACAGAACACGGCGGGGGGGAAAAAAATTTTCCTATTCGCTCCTATAGGAAATTACCCAAATTCACATTTTTGTACCAAAGAAACAGTTCACAGCTTAAATCCTTTCAGATGGGGATATTTTGATTAAAGCTTTACACACCAGTGCCAAAATCAGAATTTTCACATTTTTTTAGGAACACCTGATTATGAGTAATTTTTTTGCACCTTAATTGTCAACCTTACCACCATGCATCATCCATATATGATCCATTATTAGGATGTGCATTCCCCCAACTCCGCAAGCCACAGGTTTGCATTATAACATCACCAAGACAACTGAAATAGAAAAAGCATTCTCAATGATTATTGTGTTTTTGAATCAGTTACTGCAAGCTTTTCAAGGGGCACGAGAAGATTTTAAGCACCCAATAATGTGTCATAAGCTAATTTCAAATAGATAAGACCCTCAATGAATCTTACCTTGTATTATGGTCCCACAAATGTCTTAAAAGAGAGCAAGAAGGTGATTTTGATTTGCATTATATTTCAATTAAAACATAGGCTGCATTTTGTTTTGCCTACCCTAGTAAAACAAATTAGAATTTCACAATATTCTGTACCAGACCATTTCTCTTTTCTCCATCTTAATCCTTCAGATTGGATATTTTTGATGGCAAGCTTTACAATCAGGGCAAATCAGACTTTCAATTTTTTAGGACCACCTGAATTGAAACCTCTCGGTGCCACCTTTAAGGTAGTTCATATTGTGCAAGTCCGGGGGGTGATAATGATAGAAATGTAATTATCAAAATGAAAACACACACACAAAACCGCTAGTAGAGTGAAGTACACTGCCAGTTATCTTTCACATATTACAAGTTCTACAAAGGACCACAATAAACCTCTGCAAAGAATTAAAAATGGACTCATTACCTCAATTATAACACTTCCATTAACGGTGCATTCGTGATTTCAGCACCTTCTGTTTTATTCATTGATCACTAGGATCTTGAGAAAAAGCTTATTCTCAAATTTGAGCTGATCACGATCTTGGGTTTTGTGTTATGAGCAATTGACCGTTTCCAAAGGTCATTTAGGCTAGTGTTGTAATTTCTGTCCGTTTATCGGACAGAAAATACAAATTGCGGATTTTTACCAGATGCGACCAAATTTGCACGTAATTTGGGCACAAGTGTATACTAAGACTAACGTTCAGATGATACAAAAATCTCAAGTTTTTAGGTAAGTGGTGGGGACGAGGTGTGGATCACGACTGCCCCTTTAAATTAGGAGTATTTTGTACAAGATAGTGCCCATATCCTCTATGTTAAAGGCGGATGGCCCGATATAAGTCTACGTTTCATTTTTATAGAATGGCCTTCACCAAAAACCCCATCTGTAAAGTTTCACGCCAATATTTTAACCTGGTTGACGCGAGAGCTAAAAAACATGATTTTGTAATCCCCATAGAGTACTGTGTATAAAATAATATTGGTCAACCAAACATGGGGGCCATTTTTGCTCGTAACATTAAAACCAAAATCCTTTAGCCCTCAGATTTCACAGGTTAAATGAGAACAATAGTAGCTTTTTTAGTACCAAAAATTGACCACTTACGGTATAAAAGTATGGGGTCCCGCCCCCATTTTGGGGGGGAGCGGCTATTACTGATAGGTGACCCGATCAAAATCATCTGATCACATATTTTGAGTGAATCGGTCTGGATCTGGATCTGGATCTGGATTGGTAAGTGGCGACGGACTCAGGACAAATCCATGTAAAAGCCACGGGGAGAAGACGGAATGGCCACTTAAATTGCTGCTAAATTGTCGCGTTGCCTAATAAAGTTAGGAAACGGGGTTTAAATGGTTATTGAATTAATTGAGATGATTACTATCTGGTAACTATTCCAATCCTTACAAGTTCTTGGAACAAAAGAGTACTTGTGGGCAGAATGGCTGCGCAAGCTGAATACTGTGACCATAACGCCTTGATCTAGTAGGGGCTGGTTTAAAAGTGGACTTGGTTATGGATGATTCACCCAATGAGGATCTGCTCATCAGGATGAGACGACGATGCTTCGCGGCGTGGTTGCAAGGAATCCCAACCCAGGTCATTTAACATGGAAGCCACACTGGCTTCTCTTTTATAATTGCTGAAAACGAATCGTGCAGCACGCCTTTGCAACCATCTCAAGCTTATTGATATATTAGCTTCATAGGGGTCGCCGGTTTGAATAGTTAAAGCAAAATGTGTACTATATGACCCATAGGACGTTTGTTGTTAATAAATGTGTACATGTATACCACACTGGAGACATTTTGTTCATAACAACATGAAATCAAACATTTCCTGGGGCCTAAAATTTCATGGGCTTTCTTTCTGATACCAAAATTGATGGAAAGTGGGAGGTCAAGTCTGTAGATCAGGTTGCCCACCTTAATACAAAAACCGCTTGATTTTCATTTTTAAAGGTTGTTGCCTTAATGCTTCATTTGGGGTAGGCCTATTTGTTAATTTGGAGGTTAGCGATAGCTGTGTGTATGCAAAAAAGAATCTGTATTTGGCAAAAAATTTAGGGCACTTCGTGCCCACAAATCTCTAGCTATGTCCCTTCAATTTATCAAGCCCCCACCTACAAACCATTTATCCAGAATTTGTTAAAAGTTAATGGTACTAAAGTATTAAACAAGTATTTTGTTATTACTGACTAATCCAATCTCTAAACCAAGTACTTAAGGTACAGACATTTTTGTGATCCTAAAACCTCATTTTTGTTTAGAGATCAGTAGATTAAAAAAAACCCGAATAAAAAGGCCATATATCCAAATTTCAGTTGCTCTGACGATGCCTTTGATCTTTTGACCAAAGTCTATATTAGATCATATGCAACCATATAGGCGCTGTGGTGTAATTTGTCCGTTTACAGACACAAAAACAAAATTTCAATTTCTTTCTAGTTTTTGTGCACATTTCATTGAATTACTGGCAGGCAGAACCAGGACCAATCTACTTGAATTCACCTAAGGCCTAAAAAAAACTTGTTTTTGGATTGGCGTAAACAGAGAAAAAAAATTAGGGTAGGTAGTCGATTTTTTTTTTTTTTTTATGTTTCAACATACCAGAACACAAAATATAGACCCCCATACAAACAAATGGCACATCTTCACTTTTCTGGTAACCCAGACAAACATCTTTTTTATTTTTGTCATTGGAATGTCCTGCAATCCTTTGAGTACCACCGAAAATGAAAATATTTTGTTTTACTTGGTTTTTACAAAAAACTCATCTTTTTTTGCACCAAAAAATAAAAATATTTATGGGTCGGCGTAAAATAGGGGTCGGATCGGGTTACGCCATACAACCAATTTTTTTTTAGGCCTAAATGTCAGAAATGAGCATCGTCGTGCCGTACCCAAGCTGGGTTAGTGTGGTACAAATGGTTCAACAGAATGGAATGTTTGGGCTGACAATAAATACATGCGTATCATTAACAGGATCGTTAACAGGACACAAACTTTTTATAGAGACTAATGAGCAAGATTTAATTATCACGCAAAGTCTGAAGTTCAATCACGACCCATAACGGTTTGTAGTTTATTGTGTTTTTTAGTCCATTGTTGAACATCATCATGTGACAAATGGAGGTTTCAATGCACATTAAACAATAATGCCAAATTATTCAAACTAGAAAAACATGTCAAATATGGGTGATGGGGATTGGGACAACTTTGTCAGAATACTACTGTAAATGTACCTATGATATGAGTAATGTTAAGGAAAAGCAATCCAACTCATTGCTTTTTGCCTCTATGGTTGTTTTACAGAAATTGTGAAATTACCTAGGGATGTAATACCAAAGGGTATTTTGTAATACTATTGAGGAGGAGAGTAGGAGGGTGGGTTGAGGATGGGGATGCATTGAATCGGTTTGGAAGTGGAAGGAAGGAGTAAGGGCAGTTGTGCCCAGTGGAGGTGAATCCGGCCACCCATATTATCGGGGACAAAAGCGAATTTATAAAACTTTGAATTACTACTACTACTACTAAACACGTAATTTGGGCCTAGTATTTCTGGGTTTTCCATAAAGGGGCCATGCACCACTGCATTTGTTTTCTTGTTGGAGATTTTAAAAATTACGCGAGTGAGATTCATGTTCCATTATCATTATTTTGTAAATTCATATTGGACTTTCAATGGACATTAAAAACTATGTTTCAGCGATTTACATAGCGCTTCCTGTATAATTTCCCCTACGTTTCTACTAAAGACTTAAATGCATCAAATGACATCTTTTTGGAAAGAAAGAGCAGAGACTGGCAGGGCCGATTTGTTTTAGCCATCTCCCCATCCCCCAACCCCCAAACCCCCCCACCCACCTACCAAGTCCCTCTCTCCTCCTACATTCGTGGGGGGGGGGGAAGACAAAAAATACCAAAACAATATCGGTTTACACTGGGCCAATACTTCAGCGTACAAATCGTTGATTTTTTTGTGTCCTGTCCCCCACCAAATAAATCAAGATTTCCACATACCTCTAACCGCCCTCCTCCCCAAAAAATGTTTCCTCAGTTTGCACTAAGATTCACCAATAATTATGATTGAGACAGAACAGGTTGATACAGAGGGTAATTACACCATGTGAGCAAAGTTATTTTGTGGGATCACAGACAAAAAGCTACAAAAAACAAGCACTTTTCAAAGAGGAAATTTGGTGTACATATGATCTGGACATGTAGCTGGAATTCTGATATTGATCATATAGTCTTGAATTTCTGTCAAAGAGTTGGTGATCTGTATGTTGAATAAAACTGATTACTGATTTTTTTAATTCTAATGAAACCTTTGACTTATTTGAGTAAAATAACACTAGATATAGGCCTATATTTTATCACCAAGTGGGTCAGTAAAACCTATACCAGAATATGTATAAGCCTATACCAGAATATGAAATAAATATTCATCTTGTCTGCCTGGGAGAAAAGAAGTTAAAATTTCTATACCAGAATATGTATTATCCATTTTGCCCATGAGTGCTTGCCACCTAATTCACTGATTTTTGGATTATAATTATAATAACTGACACGATGACTTCACCCTGACTCCCAAGTCTGGTGTATAACACCTGCAATCTACTGTATTGAGCCTGATAGTAGGGCCGACCCACAGTGACCTGTCACTGATTGATATGAGTCCCATATGATGAGAGAGAGAAGGAAAAAGAATTAATGAAATTCTAGTTATTTACAAATAATGAATTATTACAAAATAATGAATTATTTGACCCGGCAGCCAATTCCAACCCGGCGCAAACAAGAAACTAAAATAAAAGTGTGCAGGGCCTAAACCAGAATGGTTCAAATACAAAACAAGAGAAAGATGCAAAATGAGTTGTCGTTTTTGTTGGTTTTGTTTTTTGTTTTATTTTTTTAGAAAAATTGCTAATTGAAAGCAGGAATTTTTGTGATTTTTTTTCTTGCATTTTTGACCCACTTTTAATTTTTTTTTTTTTTTTTAATTTTCAAATAAGTAAAAAACCTAAGAAAAAGTGGTCAAAGACCAATTCTTAAACAAAATGCGTGCGGTCTTCTGAGACAAAGTTGTTTGGTTTTGTTTTTCTTGACCTAACCATTATAGAGCCCAAAATGATATACCGTATTTTTCACATACTGAAACAATATGTTACCTTAACACTTAACTGCATAAGGGGTTTGCACTTCCGTTAGGCGATACGTCCCTAGGAACCCCCCCACCCCAATAAAACCACTTTCCTAAAGGATTTTTTTGATGAAATCAACCACTGTTAAAGGCTTCAAAGACATCGACAATAAAGAAATAAAACGGAAGGAAAGTGGGCAGTAAGAAAATTAGGGGCAAAACATTATTTTAATGTTGCGTCAAATGTGCGAAAAGACACTAATTTGTTTCTGCATTTTCTACGGCATTGCTTCACATAGACTATGGCCTTGCTTTAATGGTGAAGAATGAACTATATTTACCATATTAAGCACCAACATAAATATCTATGCCATTTTAATATTTTTTGAAGGTTGACGTGTATAATTACCATAGGTTCCTAAAATAAACCGCTACATGAGTATATAAATATTATGGCCTCCAATTGGCCTACTATACTTCCCAAGATTTTTTAAATATTTCATTTCTTGTTTATGTCACTAGGGTGTCTGCCATTATGAAATCAGAATCACCGTAACTTAAACGATCTTTATTTTTGTCGGGGTACCTTTCCTTTAGTGCCCATAAGGGGGGGCTCCTAGGGCCCATGCTAAGTAACGCCAAAAACGACGCGATGGATTTGGATTTTTTTTGCCCCCAATGGCAAGCGCAACACAATTAGACAAATACAAAAATTATCAACCAAATTATTTCAGCGTTAAAACTCGCCGGCTGAAAAACAAAAAATGGGTCCTAGGAACCCCCCCCATTATGCAGTTAATTGTTAATACATATCAAAGCATTCTACTAGCCCTTTCTGTGTAGAATGCCTTTGATATACCAGGCTCAAAAAAGTGGTGATTTGGGAATGCCGCAAACCTCAATGGGAAATTTGACTGGTTTGAAACTTTGATAGAATGACCTAATGAAATATCTCTATCTCTGAATCTCTCCGAGCCTCATAACAAAAATATAAAAAATCAGAATTTTCTTGTTCTTCCTGGGAGATATTTTTTTTCTCCTCCACCTGCAAACACACCTATTACCTACTGTACAAACACTGTATCATGGTACATTACCAAAGAGGTTCTATATATAGAGAGGCAAACAGTTACGTAATCTTTAGAAATTCATCGTCCACATGTTTTGCCGACCACAAAGAAAACTAGAGTACCAACAAAGAAAGCAATGGGCTGCCTCCTGCTTCTTCCACATACTGTGGGGTGCCCGCTTTGCATACACTAATCGGGAGGGATACAATTGATGTATGTTGTTAGAGTTGGCCAGGTGTAATAAGTGCACCTGGATCATTGTGCCGCTCAGATCTTTTTTCTCATAATGCCATTCCGCGCTTATGTGAAAAGATTTATTCATGAGCGGGTTTATTTAAATCAAGATGACTGACGTGTCATTCCCATTCGTTGGGGTGGCCCATTGGTAGGACCCATTTAACCACCCAATAGCACCCACCTTCCAACAACTGATATTATTTTGGCGATTGTTTGTATCGATTGACATTATGATGTGGTGTATACAAGCACCCAAACTAATAATTATTATTTCCGTGCACTAGTCAAAATGTCAGCCGCCAGCACGGACGCACGGTTTTGATTGGGCTTCACCCCCTTGTACATTAACACATGCAACAAACACAAGGATCCCTACGTACTCCATTCAACCATTGTACTTCATGGTTTAATCATACATGCCATCTACAAGTACAACAAACAATAGCATGGGAGGGAATTTAACCCCCAATAAGACCTGGAGGTGGTCAACTCTAAAGTTGACACATAACAAGTGGTTGCCTTGGGAACCATGGTTGCTCTAGCAACATATCAACAATGTGAAAGGCTCACTTTAAGGCCATGATACAGCCATTAACCAAGTCTTCTTTTGATGTGATCATGTAAACTCTCATTCATCTGGGTTGGTTAGGTTTCAAAGTAGTTAATTTAAATCAAACAACCAGAGAAAAATAATAAACTTACTCGGAGCAACCGACATTGATTCAAATGCTACTTCGTCTTTGATCGCAAGTTTATTTCTCACAACCTCTTCCCTATCAAACATCTTGATTTACAAAAGCATTGTGGGGTTTTGTGTGTGCAGTGCATGTTATGGGTGTGCATACTGTGTGTGTTTATCTGTTGTTACACAGCTGATATAATCGGTGTTTTTTTTGTCCAAATAGTGCTGTTTTCTGGGTCTGTCACAGAAGAAAGATCTTACTGGTGGTAGTGGGAGTTTAGAGGCATTTTTTTGAGCACAAGAATGTGAAAAATCGTGTAAGAAACGCACACACCACGGTATACCTCCATGTGTATGGCATATGTGTGTGGTGCATGTGTGACATGCGTGCGCGGTGTGACGGCAAGCATGTGTGGGTGTGCGTGCGTGCATGGTGGTGTGTGTGTTGTGTGTGAGAGAAAGAGAGGAGAGCAAGATAGAGAGAATAAGGTTTGATGGGAGGGAGAGAGAGGAGGGAGAACGAGAAGGAGGAGTGCTTTTATGTAGGGTGGTTTGGGGTTATTTGCGTCAACTACTGAAATAGACACCCATCAACTTAATTTCAATCAATGGCGGGGGCTGCTCACACCCATCTGAGAGGACAGATCAACAATTAGCCTATGTTACTGTGTGCACATAAGTCATTTGATTGATTCAAGCACTGCTGTTATATTTTGACAAAATCAATAGCGGCTCAATGGTCTTGAGTACCCTTGCAAGGTTCAAATAAAACTTTGTTCTTGAGATGAAGAGAATGAAGTTCCCCAATTGCATCTCCTCTGCTGAGATGATAACAATGGAAATTATCATGGAATCTGTTAGATATTTAAGAGAAATCTTAACTTTTAAAGTTCTAAATGTTACTCAGATCCTGTTTCGGTTTTCCAAAAATAGCCACATTTTTTTAGGAACAAGTAATACTATTTTCACGGTCGCAGTCGTGTCATAAATAGGCTATCCTCACCCTCCATCTGAATAGTGGAGTGAAAGACTTACTACTGGTTGAATAGGAAAGATCAATTTATAATCTGAAAAGCAGCCTAATCCTTTTACA